>OVAO01001054.1:0-16690 GCA_900406285.1 Biscutella auriculata
AGCTTTCGAACGAAGCACGAAAGTGAGATTGAGAGGCAGAGAGATTGGATCAAGATGAAGAGAAACACTACCGTAGAGTGGAATCTGATGACCTTGAACTACAGTAACAATGCTTTTTCCGGTCTTTCTAGGGACTGTGAACTTCTTCATCTCACCGGAGGAGAGGAGGAGGTTGGAATAATGGAGGAGTAGAGGAGAAGAAGTGACGACGACTGTGAAGAAAGTGGATGGGTTCCGGTAATGGATCTTGACCGTTGAATTAAGAGATAANGGATGGGTTTCGGTAATGGATCTTGACCGTTGAATTAAGAGATAACATGTCTGTTGCTACTCCGCTTAGATCGTTTCCTGCTTGCACGTTCAAGTTCTTCACCACCATTCCCTAAAGTGCATATTAGGATTGGGTAAAATTATCGAATTAAATCGAAAATTCATCAAATCGGACTTTGTAAAAATCTAAATGGTTACACAAGCTTTTGTATTAAATTTTTCTAATCAAAAACAGAATCGAATTCAAGTTAACCGAATGATTTGACTAAAATTAAATAAAACTTATATATTTTTAATTAGATATATAGTAAAATGTATTTTTAATCTATAATATTAATTTAAATTAATTATTTATATTTATTTTTATATTATTATTTTATTTAAAATCAAACTAACATATAATTTATTTTGGAATAGATGAATTTTTAAGAAATAAAAAAAATTCGAAACTCCAATAACATTATTCTATATTCAATCTAACAGAAACACCTTAACATTCCAACAAAATCAATGCACACTTGTCCTTCACTTCACATTTTGTCTATTTCTTAACTTTTGTTTCCTCTATCGAACAAACAAAAAGCTTTTGTTTTCATTAACATATTATATTCATTACTGGCTTTTTTTCCCAAGTTGTTTCTTTTTAGGGAAGCGAATCAGAAGAAGACTGTTCCACTAAACGAGTCAACTCAACTCAAAACTCAGCCAAAATCACCGAGTCAAGAATCATCAATATACGACTTACCTTCACCAAAACTTTAGGAGGATAAGCTTTGCTACAACCCCATAGTATCATAGAGAAGAGTGTGAACAAAACAACAAAGGATAGAACCAAACAAGCGTAAAGCCGTACAGTCCGAAACGGGTCATCATCATCTCCACCGTCCGTTTCATCATCATCTCCACCGTTGATGTACCGACGTCGTCCGTTTCCTTCACGGATAGACTTATAGGAGAGTAAGGCACGATCGGAGAAACGAGAAGTGGATGATTCACGTGAGTGATGAATAGGTGAGCAATGATAATAATGTGGGTGTGAAGGAGAACCCATCGGGCTACAACCCGACCCGAATGACATCTTTTCAACGTCGTGGTTTGAAGGGCTTTGTACGTAGTAAAGAGGTCTAGAACGCGGCGGAGATAACGCTGCGTCGATGCTTGTAGCTTCTGAATCCGTCTTCGTATGCATGTCTTTTAATCTCTCTTGTTTTGTGTTTCTTTCGTTTGAGACAAGAAGCAGCGATAAAAACGAAGGTGATAGTGCCGTGTTTGGCTGGCTTTGTACAAATTACAATAACTTCTTGGAACGAAACGCGAAACGTTTTGGGAGAGTGATTTTAATAAAGGAAGCGAAGTCGTATGGGTTCTTTCATAGCTATTTTCGAGCAAATTGGTCCCATTTTTAAGTTATTGCGTCTCACGCGCTTATATGCGGTGTCCAAACACCACCACAAGGCTAATGTGTATAGATGGGACATTGGAGGAAGGTGAGGTGAGACTCACGCTTTACATAAACGCGTGAGAATTGTGAAGATGAGATTGCAGTCAACTGTACAGACAGTAACCCATGATAATGTCTTCTTTTGAAGATTTGAATGTTTTTTTTTTGGCCAGAATTTTTAATTTCGATCGATTTAAATATGAATTCTATATATATATATATTTTAACTCATTCTATATTTTTATATTTTTAACCATAAATTTTTGTTATTAATCAAATTAGACACAATTAATTTTATTAATAAAATAATAAAATACAGATAAATCACACCAATAAATCAAACGACCATGCTTTACAAAACGATCAAAAATCATAAGCTTTTAAAATATGATCGTTTTAAGCACAATTTTGTGTTGAAATTGATATTAACAATTAAATTTAACTTTATTTAATTANTAATTATTCTGTTAAATGATTAAGACTAACGTTATATCTAAGTTATTTTAATTCATAAAAATTTTGTGCTTTAAATATAAAATCAAAGAAAATGATATAAATCTTGTAGGATAGAGTTCATCCTTTAAATCGCCTAAATTTGAAAATTCGCGTTCATATTTTAAATAGGCCAAATTTGAAAAAAATTCTAATGTTTTTTCAATAAATAGATTTTTCGCATTTAATTTCGTTTAATTTCTCAGTTTGATGGATAAAAGGCAAACATAACAGGCCAATTCACATTCATTACCAGGCCCACTCATAGATTAAGAGTTTGTGTTGTTGGGCCGTTAATAACTTGTGCCTCTTCATAGAGTTGAACAAGTGTAGAGTCAACGTTCTCCTGAGGCTCCCACGTGGCATCATCCATATCCGTCCATTTCACTAAGTACTCAGTCTTTCCATCGTCTCCCATTCTCTTCCCCATAACTCTCTCCGCTACAGCGTACTCTAGTCCAGCTTCGTAGTCCTTTGCTACATCTTCCGCCACGTGTATACCTTTCACCCACTCGCAATCTTCACCGTCCTTCCATTTGACTAAATATTCAACGTCTCTTCCTTTCCCTCGTTTCTCCATAATCTCCTGCACCTCTGCGTACTCGAATACCTGACCTTCGAGGATACTGATCACTTTCTCTAGTCCCATTCTCCGACCGAATTGCATCGGATTTCCCTTCGGCGTCGTCTTCAATATCTCCCTCGCTAGCTCCAACGCTGTTAAGCCTCTCTCGTCTTCCACTTCTGGATCAGCTCCTAGCTCCACCAGTGCCGCCACTACTTCCGGCCTCACGTAACCAGCTGCCATGTGTAACGCCGTTAGACCGCCTCTGATGTCACGGTGGTCCAAATTAGCTCCAGCTTCCGCTAGAAGCGTAACGCACTTGTCTGAACCTAGCCCTGCAACGAATAGAAGCGCTGTTCTACCATTTTCGTCCACGGCATCGACGTCTCGACCATCGTCTGACTCAAGAAGCTTTGTCAGAACCTCTTCGTCAGCCTTTCTCGCGGCGGTCCACCAGGGAGTCTCGTACTCAGACACCACGTCTGCTGCGATGTAGCTAGATGGGACCCACGAGGGAGAATGACCATCTTTCCACTCGATAAGATACTCCATGGCTGCACCGCCTTCCGCCATTCTACTGCCAATTATCTTGTTCACTTCTCCGTATGACTCATCGTCTTCAACAGAAGCTGTTTCGAAGTTTCTCTGTACGGCAAATATAGCTCGGAAACACACCTGCTTTCGGAATCCTGTGACTANTTCCTCTGATTGGAAAGGAGGGTTGAAGCGAGAAAGCAGAAGATTTGGGAATAGGAGAAAGTTTGATACTAGACAGAGACTGATTGATTGCGAGAGAAGTATCCATGGAAAAAGGTTTCTGTGAAAGTCGCGGAAGAGAAGAGAAAGATGATGAAGAAAGTTAACGGGAAGATGAAACTCAGATTTTCTAATGGATAAGGAATCTTAGCCACGCAATCATTTGGAACCATCTCAAGCCCATTTCACTAGTGAGTTTTGGTCATTTGAGCCCACGAACCTTAACTCCTACTTCTTGCAAGATGATCAATTATTTGTATACACAACAAACCAAGAAGCTTCAATATGTGTCGACTATATCAGAAGTGTTTCTAGACAAAGCACAAGGAAGAAAGAAAAAGCAATAAAGGCGAGCAGAATTCTGCCAAAAGTATCTTACACAGTATCATCTCTCTTCAGCCTCAAACTGGGAATCAAAAGATCTTTCATAATACTCTCTGCAGTGCAGCTTCCGTAATCTCCCTCTTATGATACATTCCCTTGTTGCATTTCACTCAGCAGCAGCCTGTTCAAAGAATCTTTCAGCTTTCTATTGTTTTAACAATAACCTATGCCTACTACTTCAACCGGGGTGCCAAATTCTAAATCTTTGGCATTTCAAAGAGTTGATCAAGCAACTCTTATCCCAATTTATGAGAATCAGATGGATTTCAACTTACTTGGTTAAGAGGATTATCTNATCTTACACAGTATCATCTCTCTTCAGCCTCAAACTGGGAAACAAAAGATCTTCATTATACTCTCTGCAGTGCAGCTTCCGTAATCTCCCTCTTATGATACATTCCCTTGTTGCATTTCACTCAGCAGCAGCCTGTTCAAGGAATCTTTCAATTCAACCGGGGTGCCAAATTCTAAATCTTTGGCATTTCAAAGAGTTGATCAAGCAACTGTTATCCCAATTTATGAGAATCAGATGGATTTCAACTTACTTGGTTAAGAGGATTATCTGGTGATTTCTTCCACATCTTCCATATAAGGTCCTTGTACTGAGTGTGAGTAAGACCTGGTTTCTCTTCCTTCAGCCTTGGAAGTTCAGCTTCTTCATAGGCCTGAAACCATAATTACACCAATAGTTAGTTATCCACACCATATATCATTATCAATCTATCAAATAGTCATAATTTCAATAACACAACTCTCTTCTAAGATATAACTTCGAAATTTCATACTCATTAACCCTGATTGTCTGATTTCTAATAGGAGCAACAGTGAATTCCCTCTGATCTTGACTATTGAATCTTCTTGAAAAATTGTAGTGCATGAGAGAATGAATCCAGGAAAAGGATTTAGTATCCTTCCTCTTTGCGATCGAATTACGAATTCTACATCAAACAGAGAATCATCTGANCTCTCTTCTAAGATATAACTTCGAAATTTCATACTCATTAACCCTGATTGTCTGATTTCTAATAGGAGCAACAGTGAATTTCCTCCTGATCTTGACTATTGAATCTTCTTGAAAAATTGTAGTGCATGAGAGAATGAATCCAGGAAAAGGATTTCGTATCCTTCCTCTTTGCGATCGAATTACGAATTCTACATCAAACAGAGAATCATCTGAAAGTTATAGCAAAGGGCACAAGAGATAACAACCTTAAACGAAGCCTTGAGTCGTTTTTCCGGGTGTCGATCAACCGGCAGGTTATCTGTCACCGTAATTTTTGCGAGCGCCTCGTCGACGCTATGAGCTTCGATGAGGGAATCATCACGATTCGTATTGGTCACCAAAACCATCTTCTCGTACTCATCTTCCGCTGCCATGCGGGTCTGTTTTTTCTTAGATTCTTCGGCTTTTTTCGCCTGCGCCAACTGCTCTTCCTCGCGCCTTCGAATAAGCTCCGCCTCTGTGACCTTCGGGACCGGTACAGAGACGCGATTGGCCTTCTTGTCAGGCTTTTTCAGAGCCTTCTCCAATTCTTTCTCCTCCTGCTCAGCCAGACGCCGTGCTTCAGCTTTCTTGGCTGCCGTCTCCGCCTTCTTCTCAGCATCCTCCTCCCGCTTCTTGGCCGCCTTTGATTTCGGTCCCTCCGCCTCACGCCAGTATTGTTCCTCCTTCTCTCGATTCTGGCGTTCCTTCTGCTCGGATTCAGCGGCGTTTTTCCGGGATTTGGCGACCTCCGCCTTGCTATTGATTCCCATCTTCTTCGGCATCTTCGCTAGGGTTAGTTGATTTCGCTCTCGATTTCCTTCACCGCAAATTGTGAGAGATGGGAATTGAGTTAACGTGCACGCCGTGTACAATAGAAAGGTCGTATTATGGATTTCTAATATAAGCCCATTCCAATTTATTTATAGGCCCAACAAATTAAAACAGTGTACAAGTGGACAAATATTTGTTTTTTTTTTTTTTTTAACATCTGACAAAATTTTCTTTGTTTATTTTCCACTTTCCAGTACACTTTTTTGGTTTTCATTTTTTTTTTTTTTGTTTTAAAAATTGGGAGGGAAGGAGGAAGAGGGAGAGGCGTAGCTTCTGCGAGACTGAAATCAAATGTCGAACGACAATAATCTCTCAAGCTTGGTTCACGAACTCCGAGAACGAGTCGCCGCATCTTCATCCACTCAGACTAGCAACCTCCGTCACTCTTCTGGAGACGACGATGCTCTTGAGATTCGATTTCGAGCTGTCATCCCTAATCTTTTGAAAACCTACGTTGTCCCTTCTCTCGGTATATATTTGATTTTCTCTCTTTTCCATTTCCACAGTTGCAGTCTCTCTTCGAGTACTTGTTTAGTTCCTTGGATTATTCTTAGGTGATCTGGTTAGGTGAACCTCAGGTTTTAGCTGGTCTCATTTGGTTCCTGTGTTATTCTCTTTCACAGGTAATGGGAGAGAAGTTACTGCTGTTCTGAAGCTAATTGGTCATGCAGCAAGAAATATTCCAGGAGTTTTCTATCACGGAAGTCCTGCTGCTATTTTTCCTGTGATTGGTCATATTATACCCTTCTTTGCAGAACCAGAATTTGTGTAAGTTTTCTGAAGTTTCATGTTTCTGGGTTACTCCACTATCCTCACAGTTACCTAGTTGTTGTAAAATGACTCAGGCGCATAACTTCTCTGTGCTAAAACATTTCAGAAAAAGACCGTATTGTTTTGATACCAGTATCCAAACCAGACTGGATAAAACAATTGCTAGCATATGCCACTCTTCAATATTTTTGCTCTAATGCTTTCTCTTGTGAACCAATTGCAGTCCTGGTCATGGAGTAATACTGGAAACTGTTGGATCCCTCTTAATGTTGCTGCGTTCCAACTCAAGGAAGGCTTACCGGATTTTCTTCCATGATGCTTTGCAGGCCATTGAAGGTGAGAGTAAGATTTAGAAGTTTCTTCCTTTTTAATCACAATGATGTGGCTTTCCCCAACTGATAAGAACTTTGATGGAGCACAAGTTATTAAATATGTTTTATTTTTTAATAATCTCTTCAGTTCTACTTCAAGTCGTTGTGATGTTTCTAACAAATCTGATTCCCAGATATTTCAGTTCAATAACTGCAAATAATTTTTAAAGACCAACTTTATAATTGGAGATAGCTGCTTGAAAAAACTGTCTCCGCGAATGTTAAAAGTGCATTCTATGGTTCCGAAATTCTTCCACTTATACTGGACTAAAGTGCTTTTTGTATGTGTCCAGATATGCAACGAATTGCAACACTTCATTCCAGTGAAGCAGAACTCTGTGAATCTCACATCCCATTTAGGTGTTTTTGTATGTCCTTTTCTGGAGTTTGGGGTGATTCTTCTCATCTCTGCGATCTGCCAAATAATAATAATCCCATAGATGGGGACGGTCTTGTGTTGAACTTATTGGGAGCCAGACGATGGCAACCTTTTGCTACTTGTATCATTAGACTTATCTGTAAATGCCTAACTGAGGGGACACTCTACGTCGAGGGTCTCATCCATACATCATTTGTTAAGGCTGCTTGTTCTTTAGTATGCTGTGGTGGTGCAGATGTGCAGATGGTGAGATGCTATTTGTTCATTAGCTTGGTGACAGTTTACATCATTGTTTGGTAGTGTCGCTGGTGCATTTTATTTTCTTTGAGGATGTGATGATATTTCAGGGAATTAATCTGACTTCTGATTTTATATGGCAGGCATGCTTTGAATTTGCTTCTCTTGTCGGATCAATCCTTAGTTTCAACATCCTACCTCATGTGAGCTTGATACAGTCAATCATCCTCCTTCTAAGTGCAGACGAAGAAGAACTTCCGGTGTACAGGTGTGTTCCCCACCTTGTTAAACCACAGCTCTTTTGTTTTATTTTAACATATTGTGAATTAATTATATTTTGGATCTTCTCTGTTTACCTTCCTTGCATTTTGCGTGGAAACTATTTTTTGTTAGTTACACGTTTTTCCACTGGTTTAGTGAATATTTTCCTCCGAATCTTCAGAATATAACCACCTTCACTTTGACCTTTAAATTATGGGGGTTTTGTTACAGGAATGCGATTTATGATTCTACCATTGGACGTTGCCTTACTACAGTATATTCTACCTGTTCTGACGTTGCTATCAAACTAACTGCAGAAAGTTTAGTGTTGGTCTTCCCTCATGCATTACAGAGAACAAAGAGTCAGGAGCTTAAGGTATATCTTGATATGTTTCTTCCCATTAATATGTTACACTCCAATAAATCTCTGATCAATTCCTTTTGTTCTTTCGCTGCTGCTTTTTCAACACCTTTATTGGAAATCTTGTTGGGTACTTTTGTATACAGGCTTCCCTGTGCAGTGCATATGTGCGCATCGTGAAATCTTGCCCTCCATGTATGTGGAAGCTACATTGCCTTCTAGAGTTGCTTCATCTGTCAGAACCTTGTTTACAATTGATAGAATGTTTTAAAGCAGTTCTTGTTCGTCTTAGAACTGATTGTGTTCCAGCTGAGACATCCAAATGTGGTAGTCATACATCCGCAGAAACTGATCAACCTGACGAGGGTATTAACGTTGGACAAAAAAGGCATATTAAGGATGGAAGTACCTACAAAAGGAAACGCCAGAAGGTTGGTTCTGATATTCAACGAGGGATTAACTTTGCTCCTGATTTTTCCAATGATACTGATGGAAAAGATGCTGCTACTCTGCGTGGGATGCTTATGTCAACTGTAGAAACTTTAAGGCCGCCACCTGCTGGACCTAGTTTTTTACAGCCTGAAATTTCAATAGTGGCACTTAGCATGCTCACCAAGGCATTTTGTTTATGTCCCTGGGCTGGCATGACTTATCGTTTGTTTCACCAGATGTATGCCTGGATTCCATGGATAGCTGAGCAGGTAACCAGAAACTCCCCTGTCCCCATTCTTTTACTAATGTTTTCATTTTTAGTTTATCTTAACGATTCGTATGTAGGTTGAGAAAGGAAATCCCATCATGTTCGATGTTTCTATATACTTAGAAGGAATAAACAATGTGCTGCTCGTGTCTGGTAACCTTCCTTGTCCATTTTTTTCGATGCCATATAATGTGTGGTAATCTTTTGCTTTACACCAGTTTGGATTCAACATCTCTTAATGTATTTTACTTTCATCAGATTCCGATTTACAATATGAATATGCAAGTAAAGGGAATGATTTGGATGCCATACAAGTCTTGCTGAAGCTTCCCTGGAGGCACTTTGGGCTATTTAAGAAGCCTAACTCTCTATTAAAGTCTAAGTGTTTATCTGTGGGGATATCGACCAAGCTTGGTTCACTAGACAGCAACGGCTTTGATATCTTTAATATGGCTCTTTCTGATGATTCTGAAAAAGTGCGAGCTGTTGCTGTTGTCTCCATGCCACTCAAAGTTATTTTCTCTAATCTCGATACCCTTTCTCATATGTTCCGAAAACTGGAGTAAGTTGACGAGAAAAAATGACATATGTTTGTTCATATCGCTGTTTTTGCTCACAATTCCTTTAACATAGCTTAGCTGATCTTTTGTCATAGGCATTTGTTGAAAGAAGAACATTTGATGGTTAAGAAGACCATTCCTCGATCTCTTGGCTTCTTGTCGTGCCTTTATGGATCAAGTACTTCTGGCTCAGGAAAAACTGTATGCCATTTATTCCTATGTGAAGATATAAGGAAAGATGAGACTCTGAACTTTCTACTTCAAGGGTTCCAATGTTCAAAGTGTGATAAATTTATTATAAGCAAAGGTGAGAAGCATTTCAGACTCTTAGAAACTCCAGAGATGGTGAAAATGGAAATGGATCTTCATCGTGATTACTTCAACCTTCAATCCTTGTACTTTAATCTTCTCTATGATGAATCTTCTGAAGAGACACAACTTGCCTGTGTAGAAGTGATTCGAAGAATTCTTGGCCACACATCCCCAGATATTCTTTTCAGAACAAGGTCTCAATGGATAAGATGTCTTAAATATCTGTTACTTCATGTAAATACAGATGTAAGGGAAGCATTCTGTGCTCAGATTGGTATATTTGTACAGTATCCTATTCTGAGCAGTTTGTTTCTTGATGGAGATTCTACTGAGAAAAGTTGTGAAAGGAATTTTTTTAATTTGATTGAGCATTCTCTAGCGACAGCTAAGGATCTTGGTGTCATCCAGACTCTATTGGAAGTGATTGCGGAAGTTATGGTAGCTGTTGATATTACCAGTGAGCTTTTCTTGTTTTCTCTTTTCCTGCTGATTGATCAGCTTGATCATCCAAACTTGATCGTCCGAATAACTGCGTCAAGGTTAATAAATCGGTCATGCTACATCCATGTGAAAGGGGGATTTGCTATGCTACTTTCTAGGGCTGCTCATGTTCAAAATGAGTTGTTTGGTAATCTATCTGTCAGGCTGACCAGCCGTCCAAATGTGGTTAGAGAATTCGCGGAAGCTGTTTTGGGTGTTGAAACTGCAGAACTTGTGAGGAAAATGGTCCCAGTTGTTCTTCCTAAGCTCTTGGTATATTGGCAGGAAAATGCTCAAGCAGCAAATACCTTGAACGAACTGGCAAAGCTATTAAACACAGACGTGGTACCTCTAATTGTAAATTGGCTACCCAGAGTACTTGCTTTTGCTCTGAACCAAAAAGAAGAAAAGAACCTGCTCTCAGTTTTGCAATTGTATCACTCACAGATTGGCTCTGACAACAAAGAAATTTTTGCTGCTGCATTACCTGCACTTTTAGATGAACTCGTATGCTTTGTGGACATTGCTGATACAACTGAGACAGATAGACGGTATGTACTTGTTTAGTTCTGGACTTGTCAAGCAGAAATTGGTTGTTGAAATAGCTTGAAGGTTTTCTAAAACTTGTTAGAATGGTTTAGTTGTATTTATTCGGAATGTGCCACGTATTCACTTCAAAATAGAAATTTGTGAAGATAGACATATTCTCTTGATCTGTCTCTGCACGTTTACTGTTCTATTTGTGTTCATTCATTTACATGTCAACTGAATTGGCTAGAGGTCTTTGTTTTGTAAGCCGTGAGAAGAGAACGCAATCATCATTTTAAAAAGATTACCGGACGCCTTGGTGCTTGTTTTTTTTTATAGACGTGTTGTTTGATTTCAATATTTTGCTTTTGCAGGCTACAGAGACTGCCTGAGGCAATAAAGAAGATCTCGAAAGTTTTAACAAATGCAGAAGATCTTCCTGGATTTTTACAAAACCATTTTGTTGGACTCCTTAACAGTATTGACAGAAAAATGCTTCATGCAGATGATATTTTTCTTCAAAAACAAGCATTGAAGCGTATTCAACTGCTCATTGAGATGATGGGCCACTATCTCAGCACATATGTACCAAAGCTTATGGTTCTCCTTATGCATGCCATTGACAAAGATGCACTTCAGGGCGAGGGTCTCTCGGTTTTGCATTTTTTTACAAGAAAGTTGGCTGCTGTATCGCCATCTAGCATAAAGTATGTGATTTCTCAAGTTTTTGCAGCACTCATACCCTTCTTAGAGAGAGAGAAGGAAGGTCCCCATGTATATCTAGATGAAGTGGTGAAAATACTTGAAGAACTTGTTTTAAAGAATAGAGATATACTAAAGCAGCACATCTGTGAGTTTCCCCTCTTACCTAGCATACCTTCTTTAGCAGAGTTGAACAATGCTATTCAAGAAGCACGTGGATCAATGAGCCTGAAGGATCAGTTACGGGATATTGTAAATGGTATGAAACATGAGAACTTGAATGTTAGATACATGGTGGCGTGTGAGCTAAGCAAACTGCTGTATCATAGAAATGAAGATGTTGCTGCGCTGATTGCTGGTGAACTTATTTCAGACATGGAGATCTTGAGCTCTTTGATCACAGCTTTACTTCAGGGATGTGCAGAAGAATCACGAACTACAGTGGGCCAGAGGTTGAAGTTAGTTTGTGCAGATTGTCTTGGAGCAATAGGTGCTATTGACCCCGCCAAAGTGAAAGTTGCTTCATGCAATCGTTTTAAAATCCAATGCTCCGATGATGATCTTATCTTTGAGCTCATTCACAAACACTTGGCAAGAGCTTTTAGAGCTGCACAGGATACAATTATACAAGACTCAGCTGCCCTTGCCATACAGGAATTACTAAAGATTGCCGGTTGTGAGCCGTCATTAGCTGGGAATGCTGTTATAGGTATGCCAGAAGAACGTGTGCGACTCAATGTATCTGGTTCTAGAACTGGAGGTAGCAATGAAGTGAAAGAAAGGGGACAAAAACTATGGGACCGGTTTTCAAACTATGTTAAAGAACTAATTGCTCCCTGCCTGACTTCAAGGTTTCAGCTTCCAAATGTGTCTGACCCTGGATCAGCTGGACCAATTTATCGCCCCTCTATGTCATTCAGAAGATGGCTATCCTACTGGATAAAGAAATTGACAGCACATGCAACTGGATCTCGTGTAAGCATATTTGCTGCTTGCCGAGGCATAGTACGTCACGATATGCAGACAGCTACTTATCTCTTACCATATCTAGTTCTGGATGTTGTTTGCCATGGGACGGAGGCAGCACGACTTAGCATTTCGGAAGAGATCCTTTCTGTTCTTGATGCTGCTGCATCAGAAAACAGCGGGGTGACAGTAAACAGCTTTGGTGTTGGTCGGAGTGAAGTTTGTGTACAAGCTGTTTTCACGCTTCTTGATAATCTCGGGCAATGGGTTGACGATGTGAAGCAGGGAGTAGCACTCTCATTGTCTCTGCAGTCTGGTGGTAGGCAAGTAACACCGAAATCAAAAGACCAGGTTTCAACTTCAACAACAGAACAGGATCAGCTACTTGTGCAATGTAAATATGTGTTGGAGCTTTTACTTGCTATTCCCAAGGTAACTCTTTCTAGGGCATCTTTCAGGTGTCAAGCTTATGCCAGGTCGTTGATGTACCTTGAATCCCATGTACGTCAGAAGTCAGGCTCCTTAAATCCGGCAGCTGAGAAAACTGGCATCTTTGAAAATGCTGATGTTTCTTCTCTGATGGGAATATACAGCTGCCTTGACGAGCCTGATGGTCTTTCGGGCTTTGCAAGTTTGAGCAAATCGTTGAGTTTGCAAGACCAATTGTTGATAAATAAGAAATCTGGTAACTGGGCAGAAGTTTTTACTGCATGTGAGCAAGCCCTTCAGATGGAACCAACATCAGTTCAAAGGCATTCAGATGTTCTTAATTGCTTGCTTAACATGTGCCACCATCAGACAATGGTCACTCATGTTGATGGCCTAATTTCCAGAGTTCCTGAGTACAGGAAAACGTGGTGCACACAAGGTGTACAAGCTGCATGGAGACTTGGAAAGTGGGACTTGATGGATGAGTATCTTGGTGGAGCTGATGAAGAAGGTTTACTCTTCAGTAGCTCAGACAGTAATGCCTCTTTCGACAGAGATGTCGCAAAGATTCTTCACGCAATGATGAAGAAGGACCAATACTCTGTAGCTGAGAGAATAGCAATCTCAAAACAAGCTCTCATTGCTCCTCTGGCTGCTGCAGGCATGGACTCTTATACACGAGCTTATCCTTTTGTTGTTAAACTTCACTTGTTAAGGGAGCTAGAGGACTTCTACGCTCTTCTTAATAGAGATTCATATTTGGAGAAATCATTTAGTATAAGTGATCCAGTATTTTCAAAAGTAGTAGATAACTGGGAGAATCGGCTCAGATTTACTCAATCATCATTGTGGACAAGGGAACCTCTCTTAGCTTTCCGAAGACTCGTCTTTGGTGCCTCTGGGCTTGGTGCTCAAGTTGGGAATTGTTGGCTTCAATATGCAAAGCTTTGCCGTTTGGCTGGACACTATGAGACAGCCCACAGGGCAATTTTGGAGGCTCAGGCTTCTGGTGCACCTAATGTTCACATGGAAAAGGCGAAACTTCTTTATATCGCTAGGCGTTCAGACAGTGCCATTATAGAGCTACAACAGTCTCTCCTGAATATGCCTGAGGGTGTTGTTGACTCCACTGTAATTTCTTCTATAAACAGCTTAATGTCTCCCCCAAATCCCGAGCCAGCAGTTCGTAATACACAATCTTTTAATGACAAAAAAGATGTTGCGAAGACTCTTCTTTTGTATTCCAAATGGATCCATAACAGTGGGCAAAAACAAAAGAAAGATGTTTTAAATCTTTACACCCAAGTCAAGGACTTACTGCCATGGGAAAAGGGATACTTCCACTTGGCAAAGTATTACGATGAACTATATGTTGATGCACGGAAGGGTCAACAAGAAAGCTTTATATTGAGCTCTGCAGGCAGCAAAAAAGGTTCCGTCTCTTCGAACTCAGGCACTGAGAAAGCAGGGTGGGATTACCTATTTAAGGGAATGTACTTCTATGCTAAGGGACTTCACAGTGGGCACAAGAATCTCTTTCAAGCACTTCCGAGGTTGTTAACATTATGGTTTGACTTTGGTACTATCTATCAAATGAGTGGTTCAGCGGGAAATAAAGAACTGAAAAGTACTCATATGAAGGTGTGATTATGGGCTCCCTTTTTATAGCTGTTCGCTATTTAATGCTTCTTATATTTCATATTTATATGTTTTGTTCTTTTGACAGATAATGAGTTTAATGAGGGGTTGCTTAAAGGATCTGCCGACCTATCAATGGTTAACTGTGTTGCCTCAGTTGGTTTCTAGAATCTGTCACCAGAATGCGGAAACAGTGCAAATGCTTAAAAATATCATCATTTCTGTTCTATATCAGTTTCCTCAGCAAGGCCTCTGGATTATGGCAGCTGTTTCAAAATCTGCTGTTCCTGCTAGGAGGGAAGCAGCTGCAGAAATCATTCAAGGTGCACGAAAAGCTTTTAACCAAAGTGACAGAGGCCACAATCTGTTCATTCAGTTTGCTAGTTTGACTGACCATTTCATTAAACTGTGCTTCCATGGGGGACAACCCAGATCCAAGGTTATCAATATAGCAACTGAATTCAGTGCCTTGAAAAGAATGATGCCGCTGGATATCATCATGCCAATTCAACAATCTCTTACCATTACCCTACCAGCATTCGATATTAACAACAATGAACGACATTCTGCCAGCGTCTTTTCTGGTTCAGATCTACCAACTATCTCTGGTATAACTGATGAAGCCGAGATACTTTCATCTCTTCAGCGCCCAAAGAAGGTATTGTTTTCCATTTTTTGCGGCTGAAGGCGTCAACCTAATTCCATATGATTCATTGGTCAACTCTGCATACATCTCGTTCTCTACGTCTCCTAGTAATCAGTATACCACAGCTAAAATGCATTTATATTAGAGTATCAGTCCTGCAATNATTCATTGGTCAACTCTGCATACATCTCGTTCTCTAGTAATCAGTATACCACAGCTAAAATGCATTTATATTAGAGTATCAGTCCTGCAATATGCATTTCATTACTTATTGGTTATATTTTGTATTTTCAGATCATTCTGCTGGGAAATGATGGTATTGAGTATCCATTCCTCTGCAAGCCCAAGGATGATCTCAGGAAAGATGCTCGGATGATGGAATTTACTGCGATGATAAATCGCTTACTATCCAAATATCCTGAAAGCAGGCGAAGAAAGCTATATATCCGCACCTTCGCAGTAGTTCCTCTGACTGAGGACTGTGGTATGGTGGAGTGGGTTCTGCACACACGTGGACTTCGCCATATTCTACAAGATATATACATTTCTTGTGGGAGGTTTGATCGGCAGAAAACAAATCCTCAAATCAAAAGAATATATGATCAGTGTGCTGTTAAAAAGGAGTCTGAGATGCTGAAGACCAAGATTCTGCCCATGTTCCCTCCTGTTTTCCATAAATGGTTCCTGACAACGTTTTCTGAACCAGCTGCTTGGTTTAGGTCACGTGTAGCTTATGCCCACACAACAGCTGTTTGGTCCATGGTTGGGCACATAGTTGGACTTGGTGACCGGCATGGAGAAAATATACTCTTTGATTCTACTTCAGGTGATTGTGTTCATGTAGACTTCAGTTGCTTATTTGACAAAGGTTTACAGTTGGAGAAGCCTGAGTTGGTCCCATTCAGATTGACACAGGCAAGAATTTGCAGAATCGTTTGTGTTCTCTTGGTGTTTTTTCTTTCCTTTGTTATAATAATGACCTTGTGAGTTTTGGCCCACAGAACATGATCGATGGTCTGGGCATCACTGGATATGAAGGCATCTTCATGAGGGTATGTGAAATCACTCTCACAGTGCTGAGAACACATAGGGAGACATTGATGAGCATCCTGGAGACCTTCATCCACGATCCTCTTGTGGAGTGGACAAAATCACACAAATCAAGCGGTGTAGAAGTTCAGAACCCACACGCTCAGGTTTGCATAATCATCTAAGCCTTCTCTTTTTGTTCACAGCCAACGCAATTCATACCCAATTTCTAATTGCTCGAGGCAATCACATGATTTGGCAATAACAGAANTTGTTGGTGTTCCCTTACCAGTAGAAGGTCAGGCTCGCCGGTTGATTGCCGATGCAGTCTCACTTGAGAACCTTGGCAAGATGTACATTTGGTGGATGCCTTGGTTCTGATGTAAATCTCTCTAACATCCACCACTTATGTAACGACAGTAAGTTGATATGTAAATAGTAATGTCCTATGCAAACTGGTCTCACTCTTTTTTACAAGAAATTGAAAAAAAAAACAAACATTACTGTTGATGATGATGCTGGTGATTTTTTTTTTCATCTGAATCTAATATATAAAAGGAGAAAAAGTCTCTCCTAGCTTGACATGTGGCACCCTT
>OVAO01001055.1:0-16679 GCA_900406285.1 Biscutella auriculata
TACTCTAGTAATATTCCGATTTTTCTATACTATTCTAGTCATTTTCTCTTAAAATAATTGTATTAAAAATCATTTTTGAAAACGGTGGCATTTCAGCGACAAAATTCTGTGAGAGTGGCATTTCAGTGATTGATCCTAATCATAGGTCAGAGCGAATGATTCTGCGACATACCAAATGGATTAAATCCATATGTGCACAATCCTAGGTACACGTTTCTTGGTTCTCGAACAAATAAAGGATGTATCAGCTGAAATTTTTACATTATGTTGCATCTGATGGATGAATCATTGCTCCGTCCTCTGACTTATGCTCCGCGTGCCATCTCTTTGCTTTAGCAATCATCTCGGTCTGATACATTCTCTTTATATGGTATTTTTGTCGTTGCTACGATTATACCTAGGTGCTTGATAGAATCTACACTTATCCCAATTTCATCTTCATTCCAGAAGATTATACAATTGTAGATAGACACGTCAAGTGTATGATATGGGAGACTTGCATCAGTTTTTCAGCTCGTAATATGAACCCGTCGATTGGTTTTCGTCTATCAAAATCTTCGTAACTAGTTGAGCCAACTGTCTACGCATTTTTCAAATTATAATCTACCTTTAAGTTCATGTACTGAGGCGCTAAAAATAATTGTGAGGGTCATTCATGACAACCATCCTACAATGGATTTCTTTATGCTTCCAACATGTGTAAATTTATCTTGTCTCCTCGTTTGGTTCTTTCGGGTTTTGATAACCGTGATCATTTATATGATCTTCGTTACCAAGGACTAACGTTTCATTAAATGCATCATGAACCATCTCCACATATCTATGACCCATATAATTACCCACATCTTCCTGATCACTACAACTTGGTTGATTGGTATTGACATAATTATAATGTGTCTATACTAAATGTGATAATTTGGAATAAATCCTCTATATAACAGACGCATCCAAATTTTATGTGTCGTAAGAAATTTTTCGTTTTGCAACTAGTACATGGCAATAAAACTTACCCCCAGTACTTTGCGCAATTGGATGATTGCTTGTCATATTTATGAATTCTTCTATTCCGACAGAAATGTTGTTAGTATCCTCAATGATTCTTCGATACATTCACTCTCTCGAATTCCAGTTATAAAGTTTTTCCATAATTTTTTTTTAAATCACTCTTTATGTTCTTCTTTTCTTTGCAAAAAAGCGAAATAGTGTTGTAGTGTACATAGGACAAATTTTGCGACTACATTTGTGACTCATGCGGGAGTGGCAAATTTTAGCTAGACCTCATTTGCGATTTACATGTGTTTTAACATATTTTTGCGACTGCGCTGCAACTTTGTTAAATGTGCGACTACAAGTGCGACTACATATTTGTAACTACATCATGTAGTTAATTGCTCTTAAGTCGCAAATAGTGAGACTTTTGACCGGAGTCACACATTACTCTCACATATATGAGACTAATATGCGAGTACATACAATGTGCGAACACATCTGCGATTACTGTACTGTGACTACAAGAATTAGTCGCTCCTTAGTCGGACATACTAGGACTCCAAACCTGCAGTCGCAAAAGTAGTCGTAGAATTGCAACCTTGTCATCCCTATCGCACTTTTGAGATATTTTTGTGACTAGATGTTTGAAGTTATAGAATACTCCTACTTTAGTCACAAAGGAATCACAAATATCTGCGACCATTAAAGTAGTCACGTATTGTAATCCCAAGTTTTCTTGTAGTAATATACCGAGTTGGATAATTGGATATTGTTTATTTGTGATAATTAAAGTTTGAGCTTGATGATTGTGTTGTTGAAGAAGAAGAAACCACTATATGTAATATATCAAATGAGAAATGTTGGCGGTTCAAACTAAAGATCAACCAAAAAATATTGATATTAAGATTGGTGTTTGATGGTTTCAATATTATTCATGTAAAGCATTATTACTCACATTTGATGATTGGATGAATGATGGTGGTTAAAATTTTTGTCAATTAAAAATATTTGTTTTGGTCAAATTTTGTAAATCAATTTTATAAATTGATAATGTATTTATGAAATGTAGTTTATCTTATACTTAATATTGTAAATTATTGATCGACCGGATCAAAGCCATAAAAATCGAAAAGATAAAGACTAAAAGAAATTCCTTTTACGGAAGGAGAAATATTCCAAGACGAAAAAGAATATTTTCAAGACAAATTGGCTATCGACAGTCTTAGTAGGAGGAACAGGTTGCTTTGATCTAGTGGCGGTCGGCTAAATCTCTGAGATTGAGTTACTTTTTCTCAAGTGGATAAAAACAAAGAGAGGAGAGAGTTTCCTTCTTCACTTATTCTAGAGAGATAGAGAGAGACATTGTCTGAGTTATCATAAAAAATAAGAATAGTTAAAGAGATTAATTTGTTAACTAGTTAAAGGACAGAAATGTACAATACCATCTCTTTTGCTAATATATTTAGAAAAAGTGTCTCTGATTCTAATTATTTCCAAAAAGAATTATTCTGTCAAAAACCCTAATTTCCAATTAGACTGAATTTGGGGGATTTACGAGTAAGGAGCACGTGGCTTAGGCCTGTGTTTTTTCTTAATTAATATAGATTGTAAGCTAATTATTCCAACATTGGAAACTTACTATGATGCGAAACATGAGAATATAAACAGATTTTGATACCAAAATTAATGGTAACAACTCGTAGGAGCCCGGTTAATAATACATTTGACTAAGGCTCCTAGGAGCAAGCTTGTTGCTCAACAAATAGACTATGTCTGTTCTCGTAGGTGATCCCACGCGTGATCGTGAGTTTAAACTGTATATGTGTGATTGCATCATGCTCATGCTATCAACTCTTATATCGTGAGTTTAAACTGTATATATGTGTTTTTCAGATAACTTGTAAAAGAAGTCGTAGAGTGGTGTGTTGTGCGAGGCGACAATTAAGGTATCTGCTGTATCGTTTATAAATGGCATGTTCCTTGATGAACAAATTCAACCATTCAGGATTCCGAAAATCTTAGTATAAACAGTCTCTATATTCTCTTTTAATAACATAAGAGATTTGTTTATATATTTTTATAGCATATTGAATGTTTCTTCATAGAAAAGGTATCGAAAGATGTGCACACACATATATATATTCCACGACTAAAGAATGTGGATTCTCTTTCACTCGTCATTCCGCAACAATTTTTTTAAGTGAGCGTTAAAGATTTTGGACGAAATGTATGTATTTTAATTAAGCTCGATATTGTTGATAGAATGTGATTGATAGGAAAGTTGTAGTCATGTATGTACATCTATTTGTCAAAATATATCAAACAGGAGAGCGACAATGTCAGAGAATAAACACTTGGGCATTATATTTATAGACCATTATGTCATCTATGAAAATTAAAACCAAGTGAAACGCTACATCAATTGATATAAAACAAGCACTACTGAAATCTTTTATAATTGTTACAAATATCACTCTGCTGATCGATACCGCTTCAAGTGGTACTTCTAAGTGTTATTCGAAAGAGAATTTAAGGTTAAAAGCAAAACTCATCTCAAGAATTTTCGAGAAATCGTTTTTGGTTCATGAGCGAAGAAAAATCAGTGAGTACAATCGCGGTTGCAAAGAGAGATTAGGTAGATTAAGAACCAGTCAGTTGTGATTGCATCTTGTGCAAGTCACGTAAGTGTAACTAAACAAATTGTCGTCAGATTGTTTAGGCGGTTCTAATAAAATTCAAGTTTCAGTCGTGTTAGATTGATCATCTTATTAGGTTTTATAATTGGTATCAGAGTGGGTCATCAATCTTACAAGTGGAGATCAAAGAAGATAAGATGGAAAACACGAAAGAACTTGTAGAAATCCACAAACCTGTCAAACTAAATGAAGACAACTATGGTCAATGGAAAGCTCAGATAAAACAATAGATCTGAAGTGTTGACGAAGACGCATGGACACCGATTGTTGTTGGATGGTAAGAGCCAAAGATGTTAATGGAGGATACATCGTACACAACAAAACCCAAGAATCCTTGGACCGATGAAGAAAAACTTGCATCCAAGTTTAATTCAAAAGCCCTCTCTGCTATCTTTGGAGCTGTAAACCTCAATCAATTCAAAATGATTCAATGGAGCAAATCCGCTAAGGAAGCTTGAAAAATCTTACGAAATTCTTTCGAAGGAGACACTAGTGTCAAGAGAACAAGATTAGATCACTTGGCTTCTCAGTTTGAAAATTTAAGAATGGACAAGGATGAAACGATTGCAAGTTTTAGTGCCAAGTTAAGCTCCATGTCTCCTAAAGCCGTTGTTCTTGGTAAGAAATATATTAAAAAAAAGAAACTAGTGAAAAATTGTTACGATGTCTCCTAGATAAGTTTGCTCCACATAAAGTTGTCCTTAAAATGACAATGAACACCGACGACATGAAATTTGATAAGTTGGTAAGAATGCTAAAGGCATAAGAGATGGATACTATTGTGGATGTCTCAAGCAAGAGCAAAGGAGTATCCTTAACAGCATCTGAAGAGGATGATCGATTCAAAAAATTAGAAGACAACATGGCCTTGATGACAAGAAACTTAGAAAAAATGCTCAAAAAGATTGAACGTGGACAAGGTTGAAAGCCACAACAAGAGGATTACAAGACTAAAAAATCAATCCGAATGAAAATTTGGAAAAAGGAAAGATTACAATGATTTGAATACGAAGGGTTTGGCCTTATCAAAACAGAATGACTGATGACCAAAAGAAAAGAGCTTAAATGTTATGAGTGTAGAGGGTTTGGTCACATAAAGGATGAATGTCCAAACTTTCAGAAAGATAAAGAAAAATCCTTGTTAAGTTTTAGTGAAACTGACTCTGACGAAGACGAATATGAGGAAGAAATACTGAATTTCATTGCCTTTATTACAGATAACGTACGAATGTTGGTTCAAAATCTGAAAACGATGATGAAATATATCCGAAGAGGGAGTATCGAGTCCTTTATGACAACTGGGTGAATCTAAGTAATGAAAATCTTCAATTACTCAATAATAAAGTAGTACTAATAACACAAGTAAAGATCCTCGAGTTAGATCAAGCTAACAGAGAAACTCCATAGACAATCAAACTCGTAGAAATGGAAGTGATGATTGAACGTTTAAAAGAAAAAGTAATTGAAGAACAAAAAATCCTCAAGAGCTGGAGAACGCATTGAATGACAAGCACAAACAGTTCAGAATGTTCAAATGGGATTGAGAAACTAGAAAAGCTTCTCTCCATAGGAAAACCACCAAAATCCTATTGGGTCTCAGATATTGTGGTGGTGTTAGCTCTTCTCATGGTCACCTACAACAAAAAATTACATTTGTAAAAGAGGTCACACTAGCACAAGCGAGAATAGCAGCAAAAAACCAAAACCAAGGATCGAGATACCCTCACATATCAAATCAAAAAGGGTATGCTAATCGTGTGGAAAGAATGGACACAACAAAAGGCACTGTCGAAATCTCAAACTAAACGTAGTCACAACCTAGAAAGAAGGGAAGTGCTACAGAGAACCAAAAGGTTCGACTATATTTGGATAGAAAAGGTCAATTTGCACCTAACATACCAGATAAAAACCAATCTCATGAAGGAATGGAAAGGTTTGTTGAAAACTTCGGATTAGACTGTAATGTAGCATATACTTCTTGGAAGAAAAAATATGGAAATGTGGTATTTCGACAGCGGATGTACAGAAAATATGACTGGAAATCGAAAAGCGTTACAAGACTACAACCACTCAAAAGGAGGGAAAATAACTTTTGGAGATGGAAGCCAAGGGAGAATACAAGGGTAAGAAGCTCCGTCCAAAGGAAATGGTTCAACCTATATCTAAAGTATATTTTTTGGAAGGACTCAATGCAAATTTAATAAGAATTAGCCAGCTTTGTGATGAAGGGGTCAACGTGTTTTCTCAAAAACATAGTGCTTATGAAAAAAATCAGATATATGAGACAATCTTAATAGGAACTTGATCAAGCAATAACTGCTACGTGTGGGAACCTAACAGTGTTTGCCTAAAAGCAACTGACTCACTAACAAAGCTCTAGCATATATAGAAAACTGGGACATATGAATGTTCATGGATTAAAAAAATCGCAAATGAAGAAGTCGGTAGAAGGATACCGAAACTCAAGATAGATCATAATATGGTATGTGAGGCATGCAACAAGGGCAAGCAAATAAAAGTTCAACACAAGAAGTTGTCAAGGATAACTTCAAAACAAATTCTCGAATTGGTTCACATGGATTTCATGGGACCATTTCAAATTAAAAGCATATGTGGAAAACGCTATATCTTTGTCCTGGTAAATGACTACTCACTCTACACCAGGGTCGACTCCCGAGAGAAAATTTGAGATAATTGAAAGCTTCAAGATTCTACCTCTTCAACTTAAAACTGAGAAATGAGGACTTATTAGATTAGAAGTGATCATGGTGATGAATTTCAAAATGAACAGTTCAAAAAATTATGTCATAATCAAGGAATTCAACATCAATTCTCGGCTCCTCGAACCCTGAGCAGAATGGAATAGTTGAAAGAAAGAATAGAACCCTACAAGGAATGGCTAGGGCGATGGTTCATGGTAATATTGTGCTTGTGCGATTTCGAGCAGAAGCTATCAAAACTGCTTGCTATGTCATCAACCGAGTTTATGTTGAAACTTGGCAGTAAGATGACCACGTACAAAGTCTGGAAAGGGAAATCTCCAAATGTAAGCTATTTCCATGTTTTTGGATGTACTTGTTACATCCTAAACGACAAGGATAATCCGGGCAAGTTTTATGCTCGAAGAAATGAAGGAAATTTCCTAGGATACACCACAAATAGTATGGCATGACAAGTATACAATAAACACACCCAAACAATTGTGGAATCTGTCAACACCAAGTGATTAATGTGGATACTCGTACTGCAACACCATCGGAGGAGAGTGTCACAAAAACTGATACTTTCTCAGAAATCACAGCAGATCAGGAACTTGTTAGTTATCGTAATCATTCGATAAATGACATCATTGGAGACCTCGGAGGAAAGATGGTCACCTGGAAAAAACAAATAAATTTCAAATAAATGGTCATGATTATTAAAATGATCGAATTCTCATGTTTCATCACTAATATCGAACCAAAAACGATTTTTGAGCCTCTAGATGATGAATTATGTATAGTAGCAGCAATGCACGATGAACTTGACCAGTTGGCAAGATTGGATGTTAGGGAATTGGTTCCTCGACCAAATGGAGTAAATATAATAGGCACAAAATGGATATTCAAGAATAAGATTGATGAACTAGGGAATGATGTTTGCAATAAGGCATGTCTTGTGGCACATGGATACTCTCAAGTAGAAGGAATTGATTTTGATGAGATGTTTTCCCTTGTTGCTCGTCTTGAATCCATTCGTCTGCTCCTCAAAATAGGTTGTGATATTAAGATCAAGTTGTTTTAAATGGATGTCAAAAGTGCGTTTTTAAACAGGTTACTCAAAGAAGAGGTGTTTGTGTGTCAACATAAAGGGTTCGAGCATTCTCGCAAACCATATCATGTTTACAAGTTACACTAAGCACTATACGGACTTAAGCAAGCACTGCGTGTCTGCTACAAAAACTTAACAAATTTCTTGATAGACAAAGGGTTTAATCGAGGAAGTGTTGACAAAACTTTGTTCCTCCTTAAATTTGAAAGCAAATTCTTGGTAGTCCAACTTTATGTTGATGATATTATCTTTTGAGGAACTGGTGAAATATCTGGTTGATAAACTCGACAAGAACATGACACAAGAGTTTGAAATGAGCATGGTGGAGGAACTAAATTAGTTTATGGGTCTCCAGATTAAGCAAATGTCAGACGGAATCTTCGTGTCTCAAGGAACATATGCATGAAATCTGATGACCAGATCTGAGATGCAAACATCAAATGTTTTCCAAAGACCAATGAGTACATTGAGAACGTTGTCTAAAGATGAGGATGGAGCATATGTTGATGAAAAACTATATCACAGAATGATGGGAAGCCTCATTTACCTCACTCTCAGTCGACCTTATTTATGTTGTAGTGTAGGGATGTGTGACATATATCAAGCAAAACCAAAGATGTCTCATCTCACTGCAGTTAAACATATTCTCAAGTAGTTAAGCGAACAATGGAATTTGGCATCTACTTTACGAAAGATACATATTCAACGTTGGTAAGTACTGTGATGCAGACTAGGCAAGCTATTTGGATGATCGAAAAAGCACCTCGGTGGGTTTTTCTTTCTGGGAAATAACCTTGAGTCCTGACAGAATAAGAAGCAAAAATGTGTCACCCTTTCGACAACAAAAGCAGAGTACATTGCTTTGGGCAGTTGTTGTACACAGATGCTCTGGCTGAAAAAAATGTTGGATGATTATAGCATCTCCACAACTTCGTTTATGGTGTATAATGACAACTTAAGTACGATCGACATATATAAAAATCCAGTTCAACATTCTCGCACCAAATACATTGATATCCGACATCATTTTGTTTGTGGCCTGATTGAAATACAACATGTCACCACCCATAAGCAGTTAGCAGACCCGTTAAACAAGGCTCTCGATTTGAACACCTTCATTACCTTAAGAAAAGATATCAGAGTTTGTGAGCTCTGATCCCTTTAAACAACTTGGGCCCCTGCTGGGTACTGTGCTTAAAGACATATGAAATCTATCTCTAGATTGTTAACACTTGGGATTAATGACCTTAAGATTATGATGATGTTTGCAAGGCTTAAAGACCCTTGTTGGGATAATAGTTTTGGTTGTGACAGGCCCAAAATCCTTGTATTTGTCTCACTAGTTGTGTTAAAGCGCGAGACTTTATTGGGACAGCTCCACGAAACCCCTAAGTGTGCTAGTCTCGGGACATTTCATCTTCTTGTCGAACTCAAGCTCTACACTGTCGATAACAAGGTAGCAATCAGAATCTTTTTGGCGCAAAGCTGTCAGCCAACATCGTCGTCAACGAGATACTAGAGAAGTCAATCATGCAGTCGCTCCTTCTATTGACCTTGAAGATGAAGATGTGTCCCTATGGTCGCTTGTGCCAAGTTCTGTTGTATGTGTACCACGCTCTCGTTTGGTTTTTCCGGTGTTGGTGAAGACGGTCTTCTTATGCACACCGTCTAAGAAATTAATACCACTATGCGTTCTGGTTCACTCAATATTATGGACGATGATCGAGAGGGCGATATGGACTTGGTAGAACCCTTCGAGGTTTGTTGTGAAGAGAATCGTCTTCACATTCTAGAATAAGATCGTTGTCTCCCAAATCTCTCTCATCCTTCTTTGTGTCCTTTCAACCAGAACTTCGTCTCAGACACAACTTGTGTGCGCTACAAAGCTTTTAAGTTGTGCAAGTTCCACGACCATAAGTATCTGCATCTCGGGGATTGAAAGTTATCCATGGTTGAAACGCTTATTACTGAAGCAGGGCTACTCTGCACGGTCGTTGATGTGAACCAGTATGTTCATCAAATCGTATGGGAGTTCTGTGCAAACCTTTGTAAACTGGAAGAATGCCCAAATGGAGTCAAGTTGGTATATATTTGAGGGTTGATGTATTAATTCTCACCTACTGCCATCAACCGCATGTTCCTTGTCAACAACCCATCCGCCATTTAGAAATCCTTTAAGGTTCATATTACGGATCCTCTCTCTGTTGCGGTGTCTCTGGTAACCGGAAGGAATCGTACTCGGTGCAAAAACTTCCACTATCGTCATTTGTCACCGGTTATGTCCATTCTATACAAATTGTGTTGTAGAAATTAGATCCCCTTAGCAAACTCAACCACTATGACTCAAAAGCGGATCAAATTCGCATATATGACTGCCAAGCAAACACGTTTTAACTTTGGAAAATTAGTGTTCCAGTAGATTATGGATATCACTAACTTCCCTAGTAACTTTGGAATCGTTTCAACTTTCCCAATCTAATCTATCAGCTATTGCAGTTTCAGAGACCGATTGCAGGGCATCAAGAAGATAAATGGTATGCATTCCCGCACAAGATACTCCTGGACAAGAGCTCAAGAAATGCACATACTGATGTCGGTACCTCCCCATCATTTGCTTATGATCTCAAGGATCTTTTGTGTCTTGTTAGCAAAATGCAGTTCCGGCTCAAAGGTATGTCTTCCGATATTGGACTAAGTTATTTGGTAAAATGTTGTTGTCTAGGATGACTCCCACAAATCTGGTTGGTATGATCTTAGTATAGTGTTGTAGTGGTCTTTCTCTGGTTGAATCTGATCCAATGTCGTAGTATAGTGTTACTTAGTCTATTTTCTGGTTCTAATGCTTCGTTGATATCCGTTATGGCCTTCTTCTTTATGTGTTTTTCTGTTCATATGCATTCAAACATGGGGAGAATATAACACTAGTGATGTACGGAGTGCACTATCTACCTCTGAGGAAGATGATGAGGAAAATGGAATTAAACATGAAGATGGTGAAGGAAGTGAAGAGGAAGAAGAAGAGAGAATGGGTTGAAGTCGATTTAAGGGGTGTCTGGAAAATGTCAAGAAGATCATGACTGTTTCGGTTCTATGCAAACTGTTTTCTACTTTTTTGTTGCTAAGTTATGCGGCTTTTTTTAAAAAACAAGGAAACAATAAAGTCTTGTGTTTAAAACTCGGATCAGACATCTTTGTCTTTGTGGCATAACTGGGTTCAATGTCTCACGGTGTTTGAATTCACATATGCACAGAAAAAGGGGGGATTGAAAAATTGTGGTACTTCTAAGTGTCCTCTGGAAGAACAACAATTTTAGTGTATGTTGTTCACAAAAGGAAATTCTTGAAAAGAATGTTACCTTAGTCGTATTTCGGTGATAAGAAAATTATTGTAAGAATTCTTTTATGAGAAAAAGAAAAACTTAAATGGTAAGTTTAATCAAGAAGTATGAAGTAAAAAGTTTTCTTAAAAGGACATGGAAAGTATATATTCATGGGATCAAGGGTTCCATGACTCTGTGGCTATAAAAGGAACAAGTCGATTGTACATGGTAGATAAGAGGTTTGAGAGAGAATTTAAGGTTAAAAAGGCAAAACTTATCTCAAGTTTTTTGAGAAATCGTTTTTCGTTCGTGAGCGAAGAAAAACGAGTGAGTGCAATCACGGTTGCGAAGACAGGTTGGATAGATTATGAATTATTCAGTTGTAATTGCGCCTTGTGTAAGTCACGTAATTTCAACTAAACAAACTATTGTAAGATTGTTTAGGCGATTCTAATAAAACTCAATTCAAGTTTCAATCGTGTTAGGTTGATCATCTTATCAGGTTTTACACTTTTTGTCAGACAGCTTATTCACGGATTAGTCTGTCGAAAATCAGATTGTTTTTTTAGGGTTAGCAATTTCAGTATAAAATTTGAACAAGCACATATGTAATTTTGCGTAGTAGTCGTTGTTTGAAATTATTTTTTTCACATAAAGTTTTGTGATTCCTTATTGTAATTGTATATCAGTTTATCGACAAAAAAAATTGTATATCAATTTTAAATATGTAATTTACAACTTTTGTGATTAGATCATTGTGACAGAAATATGTTTTTTAGCAAGTACAATATGATAAACCTAAACTGCATTTTTTATAAATAAAACTCAAAACATATGTTTTGTTTTATTGATCAAGGAATTTCGAGCCATTTGGCCCGAAGTTCAGTTGGACCATAGTCTTTTTAAGTCAAATATCAAAACATGTTAAGTTGATCAACCTTTAACTGAATAGCCATTTTCTCTCTCAGAGGACTCGAACTCGAGACCTCATCTCCTTTTGAAAAAGTGTCTACTGATATTATAAATATATACAGTTTTGTGGGTATGTATATTTGATTGTTTTTAGAGTAATTAGTCAAAAAGGCATTTTCACAAGCTTAATTGCCAAAAAACACACTTGGTGTGGATGAGACACTTTTGCATCATTTTGCATCATCTTTTTGGACTCTAGTGCTTTAAAATGACAGTTTTATCCTTGCAATAGAGAGAGGAAACAAACTAAACTGTGTGCATTGTCCACCCTTGGTTTAATTGTTTAGTTTGAGCATAGTTATAATTGTGTGGACAAGATTAATCTAGTTAAAGTGTTGGAAGGAAATATCTAGGGATATGTTAACTGTACAGTCTGTTTCTTTTGGTTGAGAATTCACCATATATCTACAATTCGTTTTTTCTAATTTTTAACTTAGAATTATGAATAATTGTAGTTAGAGAAGTTGTAAATCTATTTTTCCAACAATTTAAGATGCATTTCAAAAAATTTATGATCACACATCCCAAATATTTTTCCATCGTCATATGACCGTCATATGTAATCCATACAGATGTTCCATCGAGACACTATCCATACATATATGTCATCAAAACGTCTTAATCTTGTTAGTTTTTTTGTTTACGTAACTTGTTGAACTTCATAGGTATAAAATTATGTTCAAAACATATATAACACAGAGTTGAACTTGTTGTCTACATAGTTAAACATAACACGATATAGAGAGTTAAACATATGACAGAATAGGCAACCATATGGCATGATCCGTATGGTTGGGTTTCAACGGATGGACAATTAATTTTTAAATAGTTCAAACAAGGTTTTAATTACTGAGAATATTCTCTATTCTTTTTTGTTGGGTTGGATGGTTGGACAACCATCAAGTCCAATGTTATTTTCTAGGGTTTTAATATGTATGTGATATCAATTCTTGAAAATAAATTATTCATATTGTTTGGGAACATAGTTGAGTTTAATGAAGATCCATAGTTTTGTTAAAGAGTTTAGTTTAAGAAACTAAAAGTTATTTTAGACAATTTTATAAAGAAAAGTGCACAAAATTTTTTGGGTGTTTTTAGGCAAATACTTTATCAAAAATGTGTTTTTTTGAAAAAAATTTCTTCTTTTCAAAAATAAGTTGCATATTTATTTTTAGACAACCATGGCGCGTGACTTAGTAACTATTAAGTTATTTTACATATATTTGTATATGAACAGATATAATTTTTTAAGTTTAACATGTTTCCAAATTTTAAATTAGTCAGGGACATGTATTTGTCTTTATATAAGTGTAAATATTTTCCAACTTGAGTATGATATATATATAAAAAAAAATTTAGGATCATTCATATTTTCGTGTACATTAAGATGACCACTTGATTAAAATATAAAACGTTGTCTTCTTCTCCATAGAAGGAACAAAAATTGTTGAGAAAAAATAACTATATATTGTATTTAACCGAAATAAATAAATAGTAATATGCATATATATACACGAGACAAGAGTCGTTCATATCTAATTCAAATTGTACAAGGAAGAACCATTCTCGATTCCTTGTATTTCTCTCTCACTCCGACCATGTCGTGGCTAAGACAGCCTCTGTATCGTCTACTAATCGTAGTTTTGGTTGTGTCTATGTCTGCTTCATTTAACGTGGTTCGATCACAGGACCCTACCAGTGACCCCGACGAAGGTCCATCGATTTTTTCTCCTTATTTTCATTTACATATTTACTGATCAGCCATTGATCCCTAATATTTTGTTTTATACATTTGAGCTTTGTTTTATAAGCAATACAAGTTCTTAAAAGTTATTTTAGAAAAATAAAATAGGTAAAAATAAAGTTGAAAAACTAATTGATGGTAAATAAAGAGCAGCTGGGGCGTTGAAGAAGATCTTGGAAGCGTGGAAGATAACGGTGTTACCTTCATGGAAGTGGAACGTGAGCGGCGATANCCAGACAATCCTCTCATCAGATGTGATTGCTCTTTTTCCAACTCCAATATTTGTCGCATCACCGCCTTGTACGTTTCCCTCACTACCTTTCTCTATCTAGTTCTACGCTAGTTAATACCTAGCTACTAAGTCTTTGGTAATGACAAATCTGTCATCATATCTACTCTGTCTCTATGCCTCATGCATTAGCCACAACTACCAATGATCGTCGCTATTTTCTTATAATATGTTAAAACAAATAATATTTGGATACAATATATCAAAGATATTAAAACGTAAATACAAAATGGAACAATATTTGAAAGTAGAATTTTGAGAGCAAGAGGAGCCGATCTCTCATGCTGAGATTAATAGCTGCTTGTAGATGAATCTGAACTGAAGATTCTCAAGTTTCGCTCCTTCAAACATGCTATACAGTGAATTGCAAGAGCACCTTGATAATCCTCTTATTATTGTTTTCTATTTCAGGCGGTTTGACGGAATGAATATTACCGGACCAATTCCGGAAGAGCTCTGGAATCTGACTCACATCACAAATCTGTACGATATTGCTTTATTTACTTATTGTCTTTTCACTTAAATACTACTACATAGAAAAGAAAAAATAGAATTGCAATAAGACTCAGTTTTTTTTCTTTTTTTTTCTTCTTGTTTTTTGGGCAGGAACCTAAATAAAAATCTTTTGAGTGGTCCTTTGTCTCCTGGCATTGGAAATCTCACTGACTTAGTATGGCTGTGAGGCCATAAATCCCATTTCCCTTATTCACACGATTGTGTTTCTTCTTTCTCCTCTAAAACCAGCTACGTACCGACGTGAATTGTTTTTTTTATGACAGGACTTTTGGGGTCAACGCATTATCTGGACCACTTCCTAAGGAAATCGGAAAGCTTACTAAACTAAGATCAATGTAAGAGCTTCTTCAACCTTCTAGTAACCTGACCCCTCTAATTTCTTCATCCAAATGCTCCATATGAATGTCTTTCGTTTTTTTTTATTTTTTTGTACCAAGTTTGGTTGTAAAATTATCCCCACCCAAAACATTCAACCTCATTTAGATGAAATGAAAATTTGACTTTTGGATAAACTAATCACATTCAAATCCATTAACAATCTGAAATACCCATATCCAAACTCAAAAGTAATATAATTTCTTCACTAAGACCAAAATAGCGTTTCCACCAAAACTATGTTACCTTTTGAGAAAATGCTATATTTGGTTTAAAACGCTAATTTCGTAGAAAATATTATTTAGGTGGAAAACACCTGTTTTGGCAAATGCTATTCGTAGCAAAAAATAATGTAATTTTTCTGTAGATTTAAATATAAATTGAGTGTAAAGACTTTGACAAAGTAATCTTTATTGGATAAATTGAATTAAAAAATATGAACTATAAAATATAAATATTATTAAAATAGATCTTAAAATTTTTGAAAAGTAAATAAACTATTACTTTATTAATATATTTTTTGTAAATAAGTTTTATTTCATTGATTAATAATAAAACTAATATAAGATAATAAAAAGAAATAGTTATTTTTTAATATTGATAATACGTGAATTAAAAAAATGCGAAAACTTTTAAAAATTAAATTTTAGAAACTGTTAAAATTAAAATTTTAAATTTGATTTGATGGAAAAAACATTGTAAATACTGTAAAACCGTTTTAAATTTCACTTTTTTGTGNTGATTTGATGGAAAAAACATTGTAAATACTGTAAAACCGTTTTAAATTTCACTTTTTTTTTTNCATTGTAAATACTGTAAAACCGTTTTAAATTTCACTTTTTTGTGGGGTTAAATTTCACTAAATACCCATGAGATCCAAATTTAATAAAAAAATATTTAGTTTCTTACATTTTGTTTATAAACATTAGTTTCAGATATCTAAATTATAAAACAATAAACAAAACATGTAATGTCTAGTCGTATTTATTTGTTGCGTTAAGATGCTACAACAAACCTACGGATGAAAGAATTCGATTCAGATACAATATATAAATGTTTTAAAAACGAACAATTGGATGTTGCAAACGAATGGAATAACTGAAACTTCCTATTCTAACTTTTTTAGGCAGCGACCGTTGTGTCTCCGATTTAAGACAATATTTAATCAAATCCTTTCTACATAATGGAAAAAAATCTCCAACATAAGACCTAAACAAGTTAGTCATCTTCACCTTCAGACAAACACTCGAAATTAGATATACCTTTATTATATTATCTTTATCTCAAGCGTATTATTCATCTTTGACTTCTGTTCGGTTTAAATATATTCTATCTGTTCCAAGCCTTAAAATCACAAATCTATTTCTGTATCGTTAGACCTACCAATCTAGTCTACGAAATCATCAAGCTTTCAAAGTCATGGTTCGTGACTTACCTTAACCGGTTTGCAAATTCAGTCAATGCCCATTTGAGGTTTTGCATATCGATCGCTTCGAATGACCCCTCTCTTTGATGCTTAGCCATTCAACCAACCGTCCACACTAACTAAGTGACCATTTAATAAAGCATCATAGCATGGGATGCTCCCTCATGCCATCTTTCTCCCTCGACCGCCAACAACTTTGGTTGATCATTCGGTAGCTACAGTTTACCCTCCACCATATCTTTGTTCCCATTCTTTTGTATCATCATGGCCACGTTACATCCATATCATTATCATCATGTATTAATCATGTCTAGATCATACGTTCTCCCTTGACTATCCTTTACACCTCTCTTCCTTAGATTTGCCTGAAATAACTAAATCGGGTCAGTTGCATCCTAGGTCTCCTTTCTCTTCTTTTCACCAGAGTTGTCATCATTTTGGGATAATGGTATGCTGAGAGTGTGCTATCTCCCTTGTATGTGCCTCTTTTTATGTAGGATCCAAATGTTGCCTTTGGTTCCATGTGAAAAGACACATCTTT
>OVAO01001056.1:0-16679 GCA_900406285.1 Biscutella auriculata
TATTAGTGGAAATGACCAAACGATATAATTTTATATACAACTTGTGATATAGTTTAAACTTGCCTCTAAAGTTAATTAGTGAAGAGAAAAAAAATATTATATAAGAAGTTGACCAAAGAGTTACATGCTGTCTCGATCTGTTTAGAATTAAAGTAGAATTGGATTATAAACATTTTAAAAGCTAGATATTCTCCACTTGACAACCATTGACATGTTAAGTAGTGAGATGTGCTTCCACAGTTTTATGAATTGCGATCAAATTGAGAAACCCTTGATGAGAACAAGGCATTAAACTTTTCTTTTAATTTTAAAAGTGTTTCCAAAACTTATATATTAAGGGCGGTTCTTTTCCTCATCCAAATACATCTAGATACAAATGTTCAAATATTTTTTTTTTATTATTTAATATTTACATCTAGATGCAGCATTTGGATGCTAAAATGTTAGATATTTGAGATGCTACAAAATATAGAGTTTGGATGCAGCATCTCAATATCTCAAATTTTTTGGAACAATTTTTTCACAAAATCATGTTTTTTCGGGAAATGTGATTCATAGAAAAACGTGATTCCGAGTTTTCCCGAAAATGTGATTTCGAGTTTCCCTCGAAAAACGTGATTCTGAGTTTTTTCCAAAAATGTGGTTTAAAGTTTTTAGGAAAACGTGATTTTGCATTTTCAATGTTATTTTGATTTTTTCATGAAAATATATTTACAAGTTTTTTACTCGGAAAATGTGATTGCATGTTTACCCAAAAACGTGTTTTTGCTTTTCTAGAAAAAATGTGATTCCACAAATTGTTAATCCTTGTTTTACAAAAAATGTGATTCCGTATTTTTCCGAAAAGTGTGATTCCTTGTGTTTCTCGAACTCACTCACAGTATAAACATGAACACACTGGATGAATTTTGCGGCAAGTAGATCTTTGTTGACCTTTTCTCGAGCTTTACTTCTCAAGTTGCGAGACAAATGCCATATACAATGTCCATGTTGGGAGAGGGGATAAACCAAACGCACTGCTCTTCAGCGTTTTGGTTTTCAGCGTGTTGAAAAACCAGTTCTTCACTATCCGGTATGATGGTTTTCAGCGTGTTGAAAAACTATTCCCAATTATCATGATTCTCGCTATCAATTACGCCAAACGCAATGGGGTAATGATGATGATTAGGATCCTGAGTTGTGACAAAAACAAGTTGTCCACCATAAACGGTCTTGAGAAATGTAGCGTCCAGGACAATGACTTTCCTTATTGATCGAAATCCTTCGATGCTAACGCCCAAAGCGATGAATAAATATTTGAACTTGTTCTCTGCATCCAATTTCCACCCTCGTTACAGTTCCCTCATTCACCTTCTCCAATATGTACAAATATGAAAACAACTTTTTGAAGTCTTCCTCTAGAGTGCCCCACACATCACTAATAGCAAGTCTTTTTTCTCTCTAGGCAGTAGAGTACGAGGGAGTCACACCAGCTCTACTTTGAACAAGTTTTATGATATTTGTAGCACTCGGTGTGTCTAATTGCCCAACATAGTTTTCTTGCAAAACTGATGCTACTAGTCATGGGGTAGCTTTCCTTTTATTGCTACTTGAACTCCCAACAATCCGAGAGCATGTATGCATTTTCCGATACACTTTTATACTGAAATATTCAGATTTTTTAATCTTCGAAGCTCTTAAATACCATGTACAGCCTCGATTCGCTTCACGACACCGTAAAATAATTCGCGATGTATCCAACTTATAAGTATGCACCCCGAAACAACTTTTGTGTGACGCTCTGTCAATCAAATCTTTCAATGCCTCTTTAGAACAAAATTATTGACCTAATTCAATACTAATACCATCATCCCATTCTTCGAATCGACTTTGTTCTAAAGGTCGTGGAAGATCAACAAAATCATCTTCGGTGTTATTCATACAACAATCAGCAGCCTCTTCTCTCTCACCCGAATCAGTCTCTAACTCTTCAATAATCGGCTCAATACATTGACTTGTTGTTGCGTCTGTTGTGTAAATAGTTATCATACCATCGTTATAAACATCATCAACATCTATGTCATTTCCCTCCATCTCCTCATAATTAACGCCAAAAGAACTTCCACCACCTACTTTTGAAATTTCCTCGCTCATATGATGACATTCCTTCTCCGTGATTACCTCCACGTTCAGAACAGTTCTAAACCCCGCTTTATCAATTGTTGTTAGATATCCATAAATATCATCATCGTCCAAAACTTCTACCTCTCGATTAGGACTATTTACCATTGGAATGAAACTCAATTTCAGGTTAGAGTTATCTCCACATATCCCAACCCTCGTAGCCTTCCTGCTTATATTATCTATTATCGCCGAGTAAGTTATCACATCCACTGAAGTCGTCTTAAATGGTAAAATATATATAAATGTTTTTGATATTCATTCTAATTTCTTCCCTTCCCGTGAATATTTCCCTCCATAAGAAAAATGTATATTGATGCTCATTTTCTCCTGAAAATACAATAGAAAAACTCAAATCCGTAATAACACAACATTGTTCAGTTTGTACAGTTCTACCCTATATATAAGTTGTACCATTTGTCCACCAGTTCTCTAGTTTCAGTTGTACCATTTGTCCACCAGTTCTCTAGTTTCAGTTGTACCATTTGTCCACCAGTTCTCTAGTTTCAGTTGTGCTAGTTGTAATATATTTCTATATCCATCGATCTATGATTTTCATTCTAATATCACCATGATTCTGCAAATACATTGGAAAAATTACCAAATAAAAGCCTTGTTGGTCATATTCTCAACTCCGTTACAAAAATAACAGCTTTAATCTCCCCCATTAACGAATACCTAACTTTCAAAATATCACTTGTACTTCGTTTGAAACTTCTGAAATGAACTAAAGACATAAACACAGAGCTCCAGAATTAGATGAAATTTTTTGAAAATCGAGCTTTCGTACGGACGAAATCGAGCTCTCGCAAATTGGGTCGAAGAAGACGATTGCTCATGTACATATGATATATTAACGTCGATTATGGGTTGGTGGGGAATGGTTTGGTATGTGTCTTTTCTCAATTTAATCCGTTTAATTTAATTGTTATTGGTGAAGGTTCTTTAGTAATATCCTTACTAGTTTCAAACATAAGTGATACTCAGAATAATAGATGTCACGCGAGAATAAAATCTCGTTGAAAGTGGCATTCGAGCACTTCGCTCGAAAATAGACAGAGTAATGAGAGAGAGAAAATATTTCATAGATTGCTTTCACTGCAATGATAAGTATCACTACAAATAGCATGACACTGCTAACGGTCTAACACGTGACCGAAAGGATAAAAGCAAAATGCCAAAGTTTTAACCGGCAATAAAAACTTAACCGAAATAGTTTGATAACCAACAAAAAACCAGAAATGCAATAAGGATAGAAGGAGAGTGATCGGTAACGGAATGAATTCCCTGTAACAATCAAGTTTTGTTTCAATTTAGTTATGGCATTGAGAGCTTATGTGTTCCTCGTATCTTATTTTCATGACTAAAAATGGATTTTGTGATTTTACTCTTTGTAACTGGGTAGGGAGCCTGGTGGGATTTCAGATGAACAAATTCATGCGTATTGCTTAGAAGAGTTTTATGGTGATGGTAGAGCTCTTAAGCTAATGAAAAAGGGTTTTAAAATCAGTTTTCAAGGGAGATGCAAAAGAGTTTGCTCAATTTGTTGAGACGAGGGTTCATATAGAAGAGTTTCAAAGCTATCTCTTGGTGAATCATACCTCTAAGGGTAAATTGTTGATTGTTTATGAGTTTGTAGAGGGGCATATCATTTCAAATTTATATGAGTTTTGATGGATCACAAGGAAAAATATGTGAAGATGCTTATTTGCTTATTAATTGGGTTAGAGCTGAGAGAATCTTAAGTAAGCATCCTCATGATCATGGGATAATTAGCAAGCAGACATGGAGTAGTGAACATGCTGAGCTAGTTTGGTGGAGATTTCTTGTAGATTCTGGTGCTTGGAGATCTACTTCGTTCTAATCGAATTGATGCGGAACCGAAAAGATATTTCTTTCTATGACACAAGAACTTTAACGAGTTCCCAGCCGCGCTGGTACATCTCGTGAAAGCCTGTCCTCTCAAATTTCACTATCAGATCAAAAGATACAAGAGTTTGTGAAGCTCCCTTTAATGGAGTTCACCAAAGGATCAACGCAAATACAGAGAAAGAAATGCTAACAAGAAACACTCTATTGAATCCTAAAGCTAAGCTTTCTCACTCTTCGTTTCTATGAACTCTCTCTGCCTAGATTACTCGATCAACCTTGGACTGACTCTCTTGATGTTCATTTATAGCTCGCAAACGATGAGGAGAAGACGATGAAGCTCCAACGGTCATAACGGTCGAGCTCAACTTGGGCTAACCAAAGTTTAAGTCTTGGGCTTTTAAGTGATCGGCCCATGAGTCTAAGGCCCAACTCCAACAAAACTCTAATTGTTGGCTTAGACGACAGACTTCGAGATTTCTGTGAGCTGTCTCTTCGTTTTCTCTTGCTGTCGGCGATCTCTTGAGCGAAGCTCTTGATTCTTCAGTCGACAAGCTCAGGCGGCTGTTATCTTCTTTTCCGGTTGCAAGAGGTATGTTCCTCTCTTCTTTATCTCCCTTTTTCTTTCCTGTTTCAGAATTCAGTACAGAGAGTTTAACGAAGTAAACTTGACCTTTTGTGTTTTCGGTTGTCCGGGAGAAATAAGAAACGCCGGTGATCTCTAAAGATCCTGCTTGCATGCGACTGGAGAGTCCTAGTTCTGTGCTCCGAGACAGATTTAACTCTGAATCTTCACTTATCAGGGACCCCTCGGAGGTTGTTGTTCCCATCCATGAGCAGTAACTCCACCTGAAGCTCTAGGCTTCTGTGTGACTACAGGTAACCTAAAGTCTCCTCTTTTGAGTTTTTTTTCAGACTTTTTAGATTCTACAAACACTAACAAACGTTTTTTTGTAAATGTATTTATGAAAATGGATGGAGATTACCTGTAGCGATCAAAGCGGCTAGTGAAGGTTCACCAGTTCACAGCAAAGCTGGAACTTTTTACCAGGTACGCTCTTAGTTAGGAAATCAGCAGGATTTACTGATGTGTGAACTTTGTGAATGCTTAATGTGCCTTCTGCTATAATGTCGTGTATGAAATGAAACTTGGTAGATATGTGTTTTGTTTTCTCATGATGAACTGAGTTTTTAGCTAGGGCTATAACACTTTGAGAATCGCAATTGACTATAACTGATTCATCTTGGCAAAACTTTATTTCTGAACAAAAACCTTTTAATACAAATGGCCTCTTTGACTGTTGAAGATAGAGCCATGTACTCTGCTTCAGTGGTTGAGAGAGCTACAACTGATTGTAGACAGGATTTCCATGAAATTGTATTTCCACTTACTTGAAAAATGTAACCTGTGACAGACCTTCTCTTATCAGGGTCTGTTGCATAGTCTGAGTCTGAGAAGCCTTCTACCACGAGTTTTTCACCGTTCTTGAATGTTAGATTATTTTTATAAGCTCCTTTTAAATACCTTAATACCCACTTAACAGCTCCCCAATGATCTATACTTGGGTTTGACATATATCAGCTTATCAAACCTACAGCAAAACCCAGATCTGGTCTTGAGCCGACCATAGCGTACATTAGGCTGCCAACTGCACTGGTATATGGAATTGACTCCATGTGCCTAGCTTCAACTGCAATTTCTTCTTCTGTTAAGCCTTTTAGCTTAAGTTGAGATATCGTAGGAGTACTCACAGAGTTAGCTTCAAACATTCCGAAAGTTTTTAGAACTTTCTCCAAGTAGTTCTTCTGAGATAGTACTAAGGTGTCCTTCTTCCTGTCTCTAATGATATCCATTCCTAGAATCCGAGAAGCCTTTCCTAGGTCTTTCATTTCAAATTCATTGCTCAGCATTTCTTTCAATTCCTTGATGATTCTCACATTTCCTGAGGCAATTAGCATATCGTCGACGTATAGTAGAAGGTAGATCACTTCTTCAGTATGTGTGTTTCTCATGTACACACCTGGATCATATTCACTTCTTGCATACCCTTGTCCCTTCATGAATCTGTCAAATCTTTGATTTCACAGTCTTGGAGACTGTTTAAGACCATACAACGATTTCTTCAGCAAGCACACCTTATCTTCACTTCCCTTTTAACATAACCTTCTGGTTGTTTCATGTATATCCTTTCATCTAGTTCTCCATGTAGAAAAGTCGTCTTCACATCCATCTGTCCTAGCTCAAAACCAAGATTAATTACAAGTGATAAGATAACTCGAATAGAAACATGTTTTACCACTGGGGAAAATATTTCATTATAGTCAATTCCCTCTCTTTGAGAGAACCCTTTCGCCACCGGCCTTGCTGTAAACCCTTGTTCTTCTACTCCGGGTATCCCAACCTTTAGTTTGAATATCCACTTGCAATCTACCAGATTTTGATTTTCTGGTATGTCGACCAACATCCAAGTGTCATTCTTATATAAGGACTTCATTTCTTCATCTGCAGCCTTTATCCACTTCTTTCTGTTGTTGTCCTTTTTAGATTCGGTGAACGATTTTGGTTCATCGATCTCTAATTCAGCTGCAACAAAAAGTGCATAAGCTACAAAATCAGTGTCATCAAACCTGGATGGAGGTTTCCTGTTTTGTCTCCTTTCATAATCCCTAGCTAAGAGATAGTCACTATGAGTTGGTTCTGTATGAGTGTCAGTGAGTGAGTTTCCTCCTTCTTCATCTTCAGATGATTCACTGTCTTCAGGTTGCTGGTCTTCACTTTGTGAACCTGTGCCAGATAAAGAATTTTGAATTAGATCACTTGAAAACGTTATTCCCTTTCCTAACTTACCTTGAGCTTTAGGATTTGTAGTTTCTTGATGGCTTTCATCTGATTCTTGCTTTAAATCTTTGAAAACTTCCTCTTCATGAAATATTACATTTCTGCTCGTGGTACAAATTCTTTCTTCTGGTAGCCACACTCTGTAGCCTTTAATACCATTCGGGTAGCTCATGAATATCCCTTTAGTTGCTATGGGTTTGGTTTTCTCCTGGGTTGTATGAACAAAAGCAGAGCACCCAAATCTTATTAGATTTCCCAAATCCGGTTTTGAACCAGTCCATAAGTGCTCTGGTAACTTGAAGTCCACAGATGAACATGGTGACCTGTTGATGAGATAAATGGCGGTTGATGCTGCTTCTGCCCAAAAGCTTTGATCTAGGCCTGTTGCAGCAAGCATACACCGAACCGTATCCAAAATTGTCCTGTTCATTCTCTCGGAGACTCCATTCTGTTGTGGAGTGTACGTGCAAGTTCTGTGACATTTAATACCAGTAGCTTTACAATGATTATCAAACTGCATATTGCAGAATTCTAATTCGTTGTCAGTCCTTAAGCACCTAAGCCTTTTTCCAGTTTGGTTCTCCACCAATGCTTTCCATTCGATGAACTTAGCAAACACTTCATCCTTTGTTTTTATAATATATCCAGACTTTTCTCGAATATCCATCTATAAAAGTAACGAAATATTTGCATTCACCTAAGCTTTTTGGAGTTGATGGTGATTGAAACGACTCGTCCCGGACTCTAAGTCCGATGAGATCATTCCATGGCATTTACTTAGCCATTTAATCCAATTTTAGGCCTTAGTCCGATTTTTAACTTAGTTCTTTCAGAGTTCTTAGAGAAGTTGTTTGATTCGAAAAAAATATAAGATAAACTGATCTTTATTTATTAACATAAGGGATTCGAAACAATGATTGTTTTGCACTATAGGCTATTACAATGTTCGATCCTAATATCAGTCTATCCCCATCACCCATCTTCCAGACTCCAGGACTTCACTCGGCCAATCCCTTCCCATAATCACTCTCTTTTCCTCCAACATCGAGAAAACATAAGTCATCTATGATAACTTAGTGAATGTGGTTCATTTCATGCATCATATGATTTGGTTCGTTCTAAGTGTAACCCAGTTTCCCCTCAAATCATTCGGATTGTTTCCAATCCCCGAGAATGGATAAGTCCAAAGCAGATTCGAATTTTCCCTCGATAATTGCGGCGTCAATTCGTCCTTCGGAACGTCTAGGTTGCCTACCGCCGGTTGTATTGCTTGATCATGCGGTTTCTCAAGTTTACTAGTTCTATTCGGGACTTAGTCCGAACCGAAAGACGAGACCAGTACTACAATGATCCTTGGATCCAACACAACGGCCACGTCACAGCCAAAGTGTTCGATCCAGGCCATCTGCTTCCTGATTGTCAATCAGCCTTCACAATTCCCCGACTTGAACTTTCCGCCTAATCCATCCGCTTCATCTAGCCAACCAAGCCGAGAGGTAATTCTCGTGCAACCCGTCTGAACCAAATATCCAGCCGTACATATCGAAGTTCGTAAGGACATCTCGCTTATCGCCAATCCGCCTGAACTTGTGGAGCATCTTAGTCTTAGTCGATCCTCGCATTACTACATGATCCATTGGCAATTCCGGTACTAGGCCAGACTTACGCCTTGAATGCTTCTGTTCGATCCTGACTGTTCAGCACGTTACCGCGCATCCCGTCATCCCAAACTTCTGCAACTTCTGTTTCATCTGCCTTTTTTTCCCTTGCACAACGTCCGATCTTCATACTTCCGACTAAGCACTTTTCGCATCGCACATCGTTCTGACCCAATCGGCCCAAGACATCCTAACTTTGTCTTGTGCATTCCTCTGTAACCCTTGCATCCGGATAAACCTTCGGAATTAGTCACCCAAGGGAAATGATGCACATTTGGACACTTAGATCGTGATTATATTCAGATTTCACCGCATGTTCACGCTAAGGTCTAGTCGTTCCATCACTCACCTTCGAGACATGATCATCCTTCGTCGTACTTTTCTGCTTCTCCTTGTTCTTATCCTTCGAAAGATCCATCCTGATCTTTCTTCAAGGTTTTCTCGGTCTTTGATGCTTTCGTTCTCTCGATGCTTTGTGTTTTGTGTTTGATTTAGAGTGATTGTCAAGATTTTTCCCAGAGAGATCGATCCCAAACCAGTCGAAATGACTTGGTATTTATAGGCTTCGATGATTTCTCGTTTAAGCCAAAAGGGCGCCTCTAGGACGAGCGAAAGGACGCGTCTCTTCCTTCGCGTCTCTTGATCGCAACCCTTCGGTCACTCGCAACCCTTCGGGCCGAGCAACCGTCGAACTTCCAAACCTTTCCCCGAGCTAACATGAGTTGATCGGCCAGCTAGTTTAGCTAGTCTAGCTCGACCTTTCAGTTGAGCCTAGCTAGCATCACTTGACTGAACTTCGATCCAGCTCGTTCTATCTCAATCTTCGTTCTCTTCCTTTGATCTAGATCTTCTTTCGAATTCTTGATCAAGATCATCTTGTGGATGCGTGGTGCTGAAGCTAGGGGTGGGTTAAACGCGTCCAACAATCCTTTTAAGCCAAGCCCTCAGTTTTCCTCCTTACACCCAAGAGTACCCACCCCCCTATAGAGGTTTATTTGCATTTCTCAATATGCCCATGTCTGAGTAGTCACTAAGTCATTTATTTAAAAATGACTTAATTAAATTCCTTGAAGGTTCATCAAGGTTCGACTGGTTCATCCTTGGTTCGATAAAAATCCTCTTTTTGTGTTTCAGTCCGATCCGAACTCGGATCTCTCGATCAAAATCGAACCAATTTGACTAAGTCTCGATCAATCCATCTTATACTCGAACCAGACTGATTTTCCCCGTACTTCTCTTTGATTCTAGTCTAATTCTTAGTCCGGGATCGGACATAGCCCATTCTCTCGGATTTACCAAGAATCTGGACATGACAGGTGTTATAGCTTCCACATCCAACACTGGTAACACTTTTCCACTCCCAAAAACCCAACCTTCTCATGGCAATCTTATTCACTTTAACCACCAATTTCTTTCTACTCATTTTCCTTCTCTTTCTAGTGATGCTTGGATAATAGATATTGGTGTCACATGTCATGTTTGCTCTAATTTTTTTTGTCAACAACATGCATTATGGGGGACTTGATCCCTAGGTAACTAAGTGACCGCACTAGCACAAACCACTGGGGTACATGTCCTGGTTATTTACTATAATCTTTCATTGTTTTTAGAAATTTGTTTGTCCTCTGAAGTTGTTGTTTCTTTGCTTAATGGCACAAAGGTTCATATTACACACACATGCACAATCCATTTATCTCCAACGCTGGTCTTATACAATGTCTTACATGTTCCAAGTTTTCGTTTTAACTTGATCAGTATTAGTAGCGTTTTGCATGATAATCAATGTACTGTTGTGTTTCAATCTAATTCTAGTTTCATTCAGGATCCTTCTTGGGGCTTGATGATTGGGAGGGGTGATCAAATTCATAATCTCTACATCCTCAATGGTCACTCTCTTACTAACGTATATGGTTCTTTTTCTACTAATGTTGGCCTTTGGCATCAACGCCTAGGTCATCCATCAGCTGCTAAACTTCAGTTTCTTTCTGATGCTTTGTCATTGTCTGAGTCTAGTTTGTCTTCTCTACATCAATGTTCAGTATGTTCTTTAGCAAAGTAACGACGTCTGTCTTTTGCTTTCTTGAATAATATGAGTATAGTTCCTTTTGATCTTCTTCACTTAGACATATGGGGTCCCTTCTCTGTTGCATCTGTAAAAGGGTATAGATATTTTCTCACTATTGTTGATGATTGTACTCGTGTTACATGGGTTTATCTACTAAAGAATAAAAGTGATGTTTCTCATATCTTTCCTGATTTTTTAAAGCATGTTGAGACTCAATATAGTGCTAATGTGAAATCTATTAGAACTGATAATGCTCCTGAGATGTTATTTACTAAAATAATTAGAACTAGAGGCATGTTTCATAATTTTCCATGTGCCTATACACTGGAGCAAAACTCGGTTGTAGAACGTAAACACCAGCACATGTTGAATGTGGCAAAGACTCTTCTTTTTCAATATAATATTCCATTACCATATTGGAGTGACTATGTTAACTGCAACCTTTCTAATCAATAGAACTTCTTCACCATTGTTAGGAAATGAATCTCCTTTTCAGAAAATGCTTAAAAAGGTTTTTTATTACTCATTGCTTCGCAATTTTGGTTGCTTATGATATGTTAGTACTATTCTAAAAGATATGACTAAATTCTCTCCTAGAGCAAGGGCTTACATTTTTCTTGGATATCCCTCGGGATACAAAGGGTATAAGGTGCTCGATATGGATAATAACACAGTTTTAATTTCTCGAAATGTTGTTTTTCATGAGCATACTTTTCCTTTTAAAACATCTTCATATGTGGTTCATGATTTCTTTGCTCATACGACTCTTCCCTTACATATTCCTGAGCATGTTATTGATGTTGCTTTTCCTGATCTTGTTATGATTCAAAATGATGAACTTGTGTCTGTATTGGAACCATGTACTACTGAGGTTTCACCTGCGTCAGATATTGTAGAGGATTCTGCAGTTTCTTTACCTGTTAAGTGATAACACATATTTTGCCTTCTCCTTATTGAGTTAAAGAGAAGACTAATATCTATTAAGTCAAATGTAGTATAGTGGGTATTAATCACTACTAAGTATCTGGAATGTATCGAACCATGATTTGGGGGTTTGATTACTCACTAATTCTATGGATAGAATAGCTAAGTCTAGGTGAATACATAGAGATTGTTTTGTCACGGAACAAGTCTATTGAAATCGCACGAAATGCAATTAAACTAGAAAGTCAACGAAAGCGTTTTAAAGAGATATAAAGGAGAGACTAAGCGAATGGACTAAGGTTATTGACTCGGGTGATCTAGTTCTTACGCATACTACTCATTAAAAACATTTAAATGCTTATCCTTAATCTAGGAACTATCCTGTTTAAGCTAACCCAATCCCTTGGTGAAAACTCCTTTTTAAAAACATGCAAATGTATAATCCCTTGAATAAATGCATGAAACAACAAGCAATAAACTCTAGCTCTTACAATTACTAAATGATCATAGCACAATCCCTTGGTTAGTTTTCAAATAGCACTAAGTTGGTTCATTCGGGCATTTCATCAAACACCTTCCGGGCGAGACATGCCTAAGTTCTAATATTGATTAATTAGTTCAAATCTAGCATTAAATACAACCACAAAGCGAAGATAAATGGATTCCAAGCCCTAAATAGTATGAACAAGCACTAAATCACCATAATCTACCTAATCCATACTTAGCAAATAAACTACTCATTAATCACCATTTCTACACAAATCACTCAAGCATAAATCATAGTAAATAAAGAAAGGAAGATGAAATTGATATTAGAAACTAGAATCTTACAAAACAAAAAGGAGATTAGAGAGAGATTAGAAAACTAAAACTAAGTTAAACGATAGTTTCTATTTTAGGGTTCCTTTCTATTTATAGAAGGACCCTTCTCGAGAGACAATCCCGGTCAGATTGATCAGGATTGATTACAAAATAGACCGGGATAAAATGTTCTGCCAGTCGAGAGAGAGAGAGAGTGAGAGTGATCCCGGTCTGATAGACCGAGATGTGTCCACCGGGATGCGTCTTGGATGTCGGACAGCACGAACTATCCCAGTCTAGAATGAACGGGACATACACCGAGATGATGTTGCATGTTTGGACTGAAGGGAGAATCCCAGTCTGCTTGACCGGGATGGCTCGCCAGGATTACTTCACTGGTTTCGTAGTAGGATTTGCATGGGTTGCACCTGACCGGGATCCACACCAGGATGCTTCGATCTGCTTGGATTTAAAGGATCGTCCCGGTCATTATGACCGAGACAGATGACCGGGGTCATGTACAGGAATCTGCTCTTCATAGAGAATTTGCCTAAGTCTTTAATCCATGCACCTTTTGAATCGAATTTCGTCTAATCTTTTGTTCTCCACCTGAAATATGCAAATGCACTGCAAATGGACACAAAATACTCTAATTGCAACCTAAAATGAATGAAAAACTAATGAAAACGAATCCTAAAAACGACCAAAAACACAACATATCATTAAGAGATCAAGTAGACTGACTAAGGTATCAATCTCTTTGTCTGATTATCATTGTAGTCTTGTTCAATCCTCTCTTCCTTGTCCGCCTATTACCACCACACCTTATCCTATGTCATCAGTTCTTTCATATGATCTTTTTAGTCCTGCCTTGTGTGCTTCTCTTTTGGCATATACTACTCAGGTTGATCCTAAAATCTGCAAACAAGCCATGGCATCTAACGTTTGGGTTGATGCAATGACGGAGAAACTAAGGGCTATGGAGGATAATCGAACTTGGAGCATTGTTTCTCTTCCTTTGGGAAAGAACATGGTTGGTAACAAGTGGGTGTTTACCACGAATTTCTCTCTGATGGTCGCATAGAACATAATAAAGCAAGATTGGTGGTTCAGAGTTTTACTCAAAAAGAGGGGGTCGACTTCAATGAGACTTTTTCTCTAGTTGCAAAGCTCACCAGTGTGAAAATGATGTTAGCTCTTGCTACTACACATGGTTGGGAGTTGACGTAAATGGATGTCTCAGATGCTTTTCTCCAAAGCGACTTGGATGAGGAGATCTACATGAGTATACCTCAAGGTTACACACCAGGTCCAAATGAATCTCTTCCTCCTAATGTTGTTTGTCGCCTGCAGAAGAGTATCTATGGACTCAAATAGGGCTCTCGTAAGTGGAATCACAATTTCACATCAATTCTTATGGAGGTTGGTTTTCAATAGTCGAAGTCTGACACTATTCTCTTTGTTAGAGAAACGAAGACTGGCTACATTGCTTTATTGGTTTATGTGAACGATATTGTCATTGCTAGCAATAATTCTGAAGACTTGGCTGCTTTGAAGCAGGTTCTATCCACTGCTTTCAAGATCAAGGATCTTGGCCCTTTGCGGTTCTTTTTGGGGTTAGATATAACAATAAATTCTTCAGGTATTTCGGTATGCCAAAGAAAATATGTTTTGAATCATCTTAAGAATGATGGTCTTCTTGGTTGTAAACCAAGCTCTATCCCGATGGACCCTTATGTTAATCTTTGCAAGGACGTTAGTACTCCATTGCCCTCCGCAACTCCTTATCGGGAATTAATTGGTCGTCTGCTCTATTTGACATTAACCAGACCAAATATCACATATGTTGTGCATCGTCTGAGTCAGCTTTTGCAGATTCCTATTGATGTTCATCTCAATGCAGCACATCGAATTCTCAAGTACTTAAAAGGCATTTCGGGTCAGGGGTTGTTTTACTCTGCAAAATCAGATATGTGCCTCAATGTTTTTGCTGATGTAGATTTGCCTTCATGTAGAGATACTCGGCGATTGACTACTGGTTATTGTGTCTTCCTTGGCTCCTTTCTTCTCTGTTGGAAGTCAAGAAAACAACCTGTTGTCAGTAGAAGTAGCATTGAAGCAGAGTACCGCAGTTTAACAGATGCGACTCGTGAGGTGTTATGGTTTCATCAACTGCTTCGGGACTTCAGGGTTGAACTTATCGACCAACCATGTTTTCCATGAACGGACGAAACATGTGGAACTTGACTGCCACACAACGCGGAACCAGATAAATCTTGGCACAATCAAGGTTCTTCATGTTTCGAGTAGAAATCATCTGGTTGATATCTTGACAAAACCGTTTCATCCTACTCCATTCAAATATCTATGTGATCGTATGTCTTTCTCAAGCCTTTTCCTTCCACGTCTGAAGGCTAAGGCTTACGGGGTGTATGATAAGCTATATCTATCTTGTGTAAGTTAGCTTTCTTCATAAGTTTATGTTAGCAAAGGCTAACCATTGTATATAAACTGAATCATTCTATCATTAATATACAAGTTTGTTTTCTGTTATTTAATTCGATATCGTTCTCCATGAGAGTTTGTTAGAAAGAACCTGACGTTCTTTAGGATTGGAAGTTCGATCAAGTTGAATAAGATCGAATTCGCTAGTAATTTTGTACTTCTTTACATCTTTGTGATTCAATAAACGAGATTGCACATCTACAATTTTGTCGGTCGTCTTCTTCTTATCTCTTCTGATTCAACTAATTCACAAGTGCCCACGAACTTTATCCAAGAAACCAAAACCCCTAATCCTCGTGAGCAGGAAACTTTGACGAATGATACTTTTTGTTCATGGAAAATTAACAGAATAATGTTATGAGCTAAATAATACTTCGTAAAACATTGTCTTTGTCTTAAGAAAACTGAATTAGACAACTAAAAGGAAATCTGAAACAAACAAACATTTTTATTTAAAAGAAAATCTTTTGGGTTACTATTTCCTTTTATTCGTACAGTAGTATAAAACTTTACTTTTGTAAATGAATTATATAAAATTTTATTTATTTATCTATATAAATGAGTAATTTATGAGACTCGTGGATCTCACCCGCTTCTCTCCTTTGCTCTCAGGCACGAGAATCGAGGAAGCTAAGCTTTTTCACGACGACAAATTATTCAGAGAGGTGGCTCCTCCGCAACCACTTTTCCCAGCGAATAAATCTACCTCAACAATCTTCTCCGATGTCTCCCTAGTTGGGAAGTTTTTTGTTTTGATTTTTCTGGTTATATATCTTCCACTACAAAAGTGAGAGACCTCTTGCCATAGTCTACTCCTTGTCACACCGCCGTCTCTCCTCCATATCAGACTCCATCTTTGCCGACGAGTGAAGCCTTCTCCTTGGAAATTCTCCGCCAGATCTACTTTTTCCTCCGCTAAATAAGATTTGTTCGCCACGATCATCCACACAACTGACAGCCTCTGCCGCTCTAGCACTCTCCACTGCACTAGCTTCTCCACTGCACCAGCAGTCCCCGGCGAACTGAGTCACCGGCTTGCCTCATAACAATCTTTGATCTAGTTGGAGTTTGCAAAGAGATCCATCCAGATATGTTTATAAGGCTGACTTCAAACAACAATATCATTAAGAGAAGGAGTTCAAATGGATCTGATAAACGACAACATCAAATTTCCCCAATATTGGGTGTAGCTTTCTAAAATTGTCCCCATATTTAGATGCTTACTTTGTTGAAGGCTTCAACTTGATGCTAAGATATTAAATCCATTACTGAGATTGAAAATCTAGCATTTTGCTAAGAAAAATGGTTATGTAACACTACAGTAAAAGTAAAAGGAAAATATAGAGAGAATATTGTGCTTAGAGTATTTTGTTGAAGCATCTGTTCCAAATTCTCCATTATTGGGTGTATCTATACACTAAAAATCCCCAAAATTGGGTGTGTAATTTCAAAAATTTCCCAAAACCTTCATCGCTTAAATTCCTTCGATTATTCCATTGAAGACTATCCCCTACAAGAAGTTCGAAATTTGCCGAAGAATCTTTAAAAGAAAGAAGCAAAGGAGAAAAGACTACAGTTACAACAATTTTTGAGTTAATATATAGGGTATTACGAGACAAGTTCTAAGGATAACACAAATTGATCATCCTTATAGATCAAAATTTCCCCAATTCATCGGGTGTATTTTTCAAAAGTTTCTTGAGTCCAACCAACAATTTTTAGAAAATGAATATTGTTACTTGGAATTGTCAAGGGATTGGGAGTCAATTAACACAAGAACACTTGAAGGAACTACATAAAGGTTTTCGACCGAATTTTATGTTTTTGTCGGAAACGAAAAATTCTCGACATATTCTGC
>OVAO01001057.1:0-16678 GCA_900406285.1 Biscutella auriculata
TTTTTAAAAAAATTATATAATTTAAAATACCATTAAATAATCGAGGGAAAGCCCGTTGAAATTCTGTTGGAGAACCATTAATACCGACGGATCAGTCCGTTAAAATCCCGTTGGAAATATGAATTCTGATGGATTTATCCGTCATATATCCGTTGGAGATTACAAGTTCCCGACAATGTATCCCGTCAAAAGCCCGTTGGAAATTTTAAACTTTCCGACGGACCTGTCCATTGAGAAACCGTTGGAAATTAATATATAACCAACGGGCTTGTCCGTCAAAATACCGTCGGAAATCTAAAAATTTCCAACGGGTGTAGCTGTCACTTACCCGTTGGTAATTTCCGACTATCCGTAATCGTCAATTACCCGTTGGAAACGACCGACAGATTTCAACGGGAGGAAAATTTCCAACGACATAGAACCGACGACCGATTCCCGTTGGTATACTATCAGAAATGACTATTTCCAACGGATTTCCAACGAATTTACCCATCAAAAATAGCATTAGAAACAAACCATTGTCAGATCAGTCAGTATATGGGTTCTTGTTTACTTTTTTTATACAGTAGGATATTAGCAAGTGTATAACCTGTTGAAGTATTGGAAATGTGTAAAAAAGACTAAGACTACTACGTGTATTGTCTTCGCTAAGAAAACCAATGATCTTCACAAACAGTGCCAAGTGTTCGTAGATTATTTTTCTTATAGCGAATGCAACTTTACAACGGTAAGTGTGAGAAAGATTGCATTAACTCAGAATAATTATCCTCCATTATGGTTATGTAGTCACGTCTCTAGCTTTTTCTTTCAAGAAACAACTATAGAGATAAATCAATCATTATGGACTCGAAAATAGAACAAAAACAGAGATTCTATTAAGCTTTGTAATTGACCGAGTATTATTGAGAGACTACCTCTGTTAATATAGACAGAGAGGTGTCGTAAAGATGGAATGTACACAATACAATAATCTGTTTCCATATTTACATCAATCGAATATACTAATCCTAACACACCCCCTCAAGACGGACGACTAGAAGAAAGTCTGATCTTGACCAGAAGAGAATTGAACCGAGCGCGAGAGAGGGGTTTAGTCAAGGCATCTGCTAGCTAATCTGCCGAGGTGACATGAGAAACTCGAAGGGAACCAGATTGAACGAACTGACGGACGAAGTGATAATCGAGCCCAATGTGTTTCATCCGTGAATGAAAGACTAGGTTCGCCGCAAGATACGTGGCCCCAATGTTATCACAATAGTTCACGGGTGTAGCTGTTGACGTAGTCCCTAGCTCCGTGAGAAGAGATGTGATCCAGCGAACCTCAGAAGCAGTCGACGCGATGGCTCGATATTCAGCTTCCGGCGACGATCTAGCAACTCCAGTCTGCTTCTTCGAGGACCACGCAACTGGGTGCCGACCCAAGTAGACAATGTATCCGCCTGTTGAAGTATAGTCATCCTTGTTCCTAGCCCAATCCGCATCTGTAAAAGCATGAAGAGAACATACATTAGTCGCAGAGAAATATACACCATGAGAGAGCGTACCTGAGAGATAGCGGAGAATTTTTTTCGCAACCGACCAATGCTCTGTGGTGGGTATGCATGAACTGCGAGAGCTTGTTCACTGCAAACGAAATATCTGGGCGAGTGAGAGACAAATATTGCAGGCTCCCGACAAACATCCGATACTCTGTCGGATCAGGCAGAGGATCTCCTGCAGCAAGGGTGAGCGTAGTGTTGGGAAACATGGGAGTAGTAACCGATTTAGCATCCAAAATCTTAGTCTTGGTGAGGAGATCCACGATATATCGTTGCTGTTTCATATGTAGACCCTGCAAGGTACGAGTAACTTCAATTCCCAAAAACTAAGAAATATCGCCCAAGTCTTTAAGAGAAAATCGAAGAGAAAGAGAAGCGATAAACCGAGATATTGCCGCCGAATCATTTCCTGTGATGATGGTATCATCAACATAGACCAGCATGTAAATGGTGATAGCTGCTTGTTGATAGATAAACAGAGAAGCATCGGCAACCGAGTTCTGAAACCCGGACTGAACTAGGAAGCCGCAGAGCTCATTATACCATGCTCGGGGTGCCTGTTTGAGGCCATAGATCGCCTTGCACAGCTTGCATACAGCATGGGGGGGATCAGTATCAACGAACCTTGAGGTTGTGACGTGTAAACATCTTCCTTGAGATGTCCCTGCAAAAACGCATTGTTAACGTCTAATTGACGCATAATCCAACCATGTGAGACAGATAGGCTGAGCACAATTCGGATAGTTGCTGGTTTTACGACAGGGCTAAATGTCTCATGATAGTCGAGCCCCTGACGTTGAGTAAAACCGCGAGCTACCAGACTCGCCTTGTACCTATCGACAGAGCCATCCGGACGGCGCTTGATAGTGAATATCCACTGAGAACCTAGAACATGAGAAGAGTTAGGTAAGTCAACAATATCCCAAGTATGATTGCGAAGTTGCGAATTAATCTCTTCCGTCATAGCATCACGCCAGTGACTCTGAGAAAGAGCGGAAGCAACACTGCGAGGAATGGTTTCTGCGGGAACAGAGGCTGAGACATGAAGATTAAGTCGTTGCACAGGCTTTCGGACTCGGTTGCTTGTGCGCACAGGGGCTGGATCGGGCAGCTGTTGAATCACCAGAGGAGGATCTAGTGCACGACCAATCTCTAGCGGCAGCGAAGGAGGTGATACAGTTGTAGAGGACATGACAGGAGTCGATGTCGAGACTGGCACGGGACCCGGTTCAGGTACGAGCACCGGCAATATAACTGCTGATGGAGAGGGCGAGCGAGCTTCCTCTGGAGCCAGAGCTGAAGGTGAGACCTGACCAGTGGATGATGCAGGTGTCAGACTCGCTCGAGACGGTGTTGGAAGCAAAGCCGGTTGGTGAGGCTGCTGCGGGGCGCGAAGCTGTATAGCTGTGACCGAGGACATTCGAGTAGGTTCTATTTCTTGAGCATCTGCAACAGAGATAGGGGTAGACAAAGAGAAAGGAAACACAGTCTCGTGAAAATAACATGCCTAGACGTATAGATGCGCGACGTAGTACGATCAAGACAAAAATAGGCATGTTGAGNCGTTCTATTTCTTGAGCATCTGCAACAGAGATAGGGGTAGACAAAGAGAAAGGAAACACAGTCTCGTGAAAATAACTTGCCTAGACGTATAGATGCGCGACGTAGTACGATCAAGACAAAAATAGGCATGTTGAGTAGGAGAGTAACCCAAAAAGATGCAAGGAATCGATCTATCATCAAGTTTATGTGATGTATACGGACGCAACCAAGGAAAGCATAGGCACCCAAACACTCTCAACTTTTGAAAATTCGGTTCAAAACCATGTAAGAGTTGAAATGGAGACTTATAAGCAAGAGATGGTGAAAGCAACCGATTAGTAAGGTACACTGCTGCTGCGAATCCATAAGTCCAATATGACTTCGGAACCGAAGCATGAGACATGAGAGCCAGACCTGTTTCCACAATATGTCGGTGTTTACGCTCCGCAATGTCGTTATGCTCCGGCGTGTGTGGCGGGCTAGTCATATGAGAAATGCCATGGTTAGATAAGAAAGAACGAAGCCCAATAAACTCACCCCCATTATCCGAATACAGTGTCTTAATCTTACATCTAAATTGGTTCTCAACTAAAGCCTTAAATGCTGAAAAGACTGTAAAAACCTGATATTTCAGTTTTAATGGATACAACCACGTATATCTAGTGAAATGATCGACAAAGATAACATAGTATTTGAAACCATCAATCGAACTCACAGGAGAAGTCCATACATCAGAGAACACAATGTCTAAGGGATGATGCGATTTCAAAGTCGAATTATAAAATGGCAATTTATGACTCTTATTAATAGAACAAGCATTGCAAGGTTCATACAAGGAAGCATTCGATGAAACTGGTAAATTAAATTGAGAAACTATCTTATGCAAAATAGATAAAGCCGGGTGGCCTAAACGAGAATGCCAGTCAGACAAAGAAGCTTTAACAGATGAAGCAAATGCAAGAAAAGGTTTAGACGAAAATAACGAGTATGGCCACTCATAGGTGCCATCCTTGGGTTTGCCTTCCAGACGAAGAGCCCCCGTCTCTAAATCTCTCACCTGAAAGAAGGTTGGAGTAAAGGTGACAGCAACTCCATTAGTATTGCACAATTGAAAAACCGATAGTAAATTTTTGTTAAGTGAGGGAACACATAAAACATTGTTAAAGAAAAATGGACGGGAATAAGAGTTTGAAGTAAAAGAACCAGTGTGAGTAATGGGTAACGCTGAGCCATCACCGAGCATGACATCATCACCTCCTCTATAAGGATTATGCAGTGACATGTTCCCTATGTCTGAGGCCATGTGGTGCGAAGCCCTAGAATCAAGCAGCCACGTACTCGCATCGGACATGGTCGCTGGGTTTGCTCTCGGCTGCCACTGCTGCGTGTTCATGGCCTGCGACTGTTGCTGCTGCTGAGGAGACCAGGTGGGTGTTGTAGCTGAGCCGCGAACCACACGGAAGTCTGGACAATATTTGGTACTGTGGCCTTGAACCCCGCAAGCTTGACAACGCCCTAGGTATGGTTTCGAGGAACGCTGAGAACTCCCATTATTGTTGGAGCTGTTTTGATTCTGAGTTGCGTTTCTGTTCGAGCCATAGTTGTTGCTTTGCTGGTGACGTTGCTGAGATTGACGCATCTTAGTATCAGTGGCATGTGCCACAATCGGGGTCACAGTTGAGGCTGCCGCAGAGGGCTCAACACACATAATCATCGCCTCTCGGTTTAACAACCGCTCGTAGAGCTCCGTATAACTGATCGGATTATCTCTGCCATTAATGGCATCGACCTCTGCTTTGTATTCTTCAGGTAATCCAGCGAGGACTTGTTCAGTGAAATCTTCTGTGTCCAGAGGCTTACCTAGAAGCGCAAGATCACCCGCCTTGGATTTTATTGTTCTGAGGTAGTCTGATATAGATTTGCTACCCTTCACACACATTCTTAAAGCAAATCTCAGTTGACGAATGTGCCCACGTGAAGGATTTCCAAACGCCATTGCTAAGCTGTCCCAAACTTCTCTCGTCGTTGCTGCCGTGGAGACTACAGATTGAACAGATGGAGATATGGCTCCGAGTATTGCACTGAATAACAGCCTATCTTGGCGTCTCCAGGGTGCATAGGCTGGGTTGGGAGCTTCGACTCCATCAGTGATGATCTTTGGCGCTGGCAAAGAGTCATCTATGAAGTGTTGTAATTCATGTCCTTCAAGCAGAGCACGCACTTGACGCCTCCACATAAGGTAATTCTGATTAGTGAGCTTGAGAACGCTCGACATATTCACTCACAGAAGAGTGCTTTGAGGATCACTGGAGTTGTAGACCGAAGTCCTTTCTGCAGTGGAGTCCGTCATTACGTATAGGTGATTTTTGCAGAGATGGTTGGAAAAATGAAATTGCAGAGGGAAGTAAGCAATGATTTGCAGAGAAGAAAAAGGTTTGAGAGGAAGAAGATGATGAAAGGAAGAAGAAGGAGATGACGGCTAGCTATTAGGTTAGAACCCTAATTAGCTCTGATACCATATTAAGCTTTGTAATTGACTGAGTATTATTGAGAGACTACCTCTGTTAATATAGACAGAGAGGTGTCGTAAACATGGAATGTACACAATACAATAATCTGTTTTCATATTTACATCAATCGAATATACTAATCCTAACAGATTCGAAGGTCCAATGGCTTGGAGAGATAATACCTTTGTACGATCATAAGGACTCATTGTCTTTAACTCAAATTCTTCCACACATGAGACTATTTCAGGTTGGCCACAAAACGTTGCAGACGAAGAAAATACCACTCTACAAACCATGAAATTTACACAGAAAATGGTCTACAAAAATGAAAGAAAAAAGAAACTTGTCACAATACAAATGTTCGTATGCAGTGACTGAGTTATAAAGAATTATCTGCCTATATTGATATTGCTTCACCAGAAGAGTGGGATTCAAGTAGAGGTTTTAATGATATATAATCTGCAAAATGGGTAAACGGTAATCAAACATGTGCAAAATTGGAACTGAACTGGAATCATTTTCGATATTAAACCCTAATTCATCCACAAGGAAAAGAGATCAGCCTAAGTAATCAAAATCAATAAGAAAATTAATCATTTTGGAAATAGAAATCCAGAAGGTTTAGAATCTAACAAAATGAAAATAAGAATAAAAAATCAAAGATGATCGAAACCCAACGGTGACAAAATCTCCGGCTCATAACAATCTCGATAAAATATATCTTTTTCATGATCAGATATACCATAGGTCAGTGATCGAAACAAAACGGTGAAAGAAATGTGATCTCGATACAACTAATAATAGGAAAGAGATACTTTCCTTGAACCTAATCTAAATTTATCAGGCCGCCGCGAGAACATGTATATTTACTAATAAATATAAATCAGAGGCGAAGATGAACTAATAGTAATTAATATGGGAAGAAGAATCGATTCAAATTTAGGGGAAGAAGAATCGATGGATATCACACATACATAAAGAGATATAAATAGATGAAAAAAAATTGATGGAGAGAGAAAAAAATAAAGATAAACATAATAGCTTTTTTATATAAATTAAATAACGATGATGTGGCAGTTTTTTAAATACCCTAGAGAATTGACATGGATGACCTAAAAGGTGTCAAAATACTCCTTTCTATATGTATTATTAATCTCTTTTTAAATTGTTATATATTTCACGTTTTTACTAATAAATCTCTATTATTTTTAAAACTATATTTTATTCACCAATTTTTTATTTCAATAATTATTTTTATCACAATTTTTTCATTCTTGCTAGTAAATCTTAATTTTTTATAACTTTATTGAACAATTCGTCTCCCATAACACTTTTTCGAAGGAAATTGTTGGAAATAGCACTTTAAAATAGTTTGACACTTTATTTGATTAAGATTACAAAAATACCCTTTCTCTTTCTTGAGACACTTTTTCAAGAATTGTGTTCGATTTCTTTTCTCTTTCCTCTCATCTTCTTTCCTCTTTCTCTTTCTTGAGACACTTTTTCATCTTTTCTCCTTTTTCTTTTCTTCAGCCACTTTTTCATCTTTTCTCATCTTTCTCCTTCCTCAAAGTTATTCTCCTTCTTGAAAGCTTACGAGCGACACCGGTTCTTGAAAGTCATTGAGCCTATTTTTTTAGGTGTTCGAATCAGAGTCGGAAAAACTCTAGCTTCGAAGAGACTAAAGTTTTTCGCTTCTGATTCCATTTTAGTTGGCTACTTTTCTTGCTATCTTCAGTTCCGTAGTCGCCGTCTCGAGAAACTTGCGTGACCGGTTAGGTCGACTGGTTGGCTCTAAATATTCCAACTAAATAAACGTGTGTCTACAAGATAAGCTTTATGTCCACATATTCACGAATTTGTATTCACGAATTTGTGTTCACAAATTCATGATTTTGTGTTCACGTGTAGTTTCTCACTTGTGTGAACAATGTGTTCTCAAATTCATGATTTTGTGTTCACGTGTAGTTTCTCACTTTTGCCCTAAAGACATTTTTGACAAATGAATAGCAGAACGCAGGTCAAGTATAGTTTCATCGTTTGTCACTTGATCTGATTTTTTTATTTTTCATCAAGATTACTGGATCTGATTTTTCGATTTTTCACCAAGACTACTGGATCTGATTTATTCACGAATTTGTATTCACGAATATGTGTTCACAAATTCATGATTTTGTGTTCACGTGTAGTTTCTCACTTGTGTGAACAATGCGTTCTCAAATTCATGATTTTGTGTTCACGTGTAGTTTCTCACTTTTGCCCAAAAGAAATTTTTGACGAATGAATAGCAGAACGCAAGTCAAGTACAGTTTCTTCGTTTGTCACTTGATCTGATTTTTTGATTTTTCACCAAGACTACTGGATCTGATTTTTCGATTTCCACCAAGACTTTTAGTTTGTGATCCAGTTCTTCTCATATTTTAGTAGTTTTTTTTTCCTTTTCACACCATTGTTTAATCTTTGGATCGGTTACAAGGAAATGATACTTTTTCTGAAACAATCTGATTCTCTTTGAAGCATTCTCTGAAACTTAAACTATTTTAGGAAGAATTGAATTTTGTGGAACAATGACGAGAGGAAGATTGGAAGAGAAAGAGAGAGATACAAGAAAGTATTTTGATAACTAAAAAACTTTCAATCAAGTGCACGTTTCTCAAACAAAAGAAATAAGCTTTTGTATCTAAAACACATGGCATCACTAGTTACCAAATCGGGGCTTCGAGTCTCCATGAGAACATTTGCTCCTCTCATTTGTGAGAGTTTGGGTTACTGGACTAGCCCTTTGTGGCTCACAAAAATTGACAAAAAAAAAAAAATATATATANCCACAAAAATTGACAAAAAAAAAAAAAAAAAATTTATTAAACCCTAGCGGGCCTAGCCACCACATCATTTACTTATTATACAAAAATTATTGAGTATTTCAAAAAAATTNTCACAAAAATTGACAAAAAAAAAAAAATATATATATATATTAAACCCTAGCGGACCTAGCCACCACATCATTTACTTATTATACAAAAATTATTGAGTATTTCAAAAAAATTTATAAAAAAATCAAAAATCCTTATATGTTTTCTTGTGGCGACAAATTACAGATCTCACTAGTTGATTTTAACTTATAATGCAAACGCTATAACTCTTTCAATCGTTCAAGAAAATTACACTCGATGAGTTGATGCTATAAACTTACAGAATATATACAATTTTATACTGTTCTAACTTAGACCAATTAAAATTATTATTTTATTATATATATATATATATTAATCTTTCAAATATTAATTTATTGAAGTTATTATATCAGTTCTATATTTTACGATAACTTGCAAAAATTGTTTTGCAGTACACGCAGTGAACAGTGTGACCTACGAGTTTTCATTGGTGTGAGCATTTTAATTAGAAAAATATATAATTATTTAATCAACCTAATTTCTGAAGCTTGAATCCCTAGCCCTAACTCAGATTTCTAAGTCCAACCTTATAAACCTAATCATTATTTTATCGAAGTCCAAAACTACTATCACTTTAAAGCATACGTGAGCTAAAAGAACTTCTAACCATAGCCCAAATTGTAATTCTAGCCCAAAAAAGTACTCGAAACCTTATACTCTTAACACAACAGTTTTAGACTTTTAGTCCTCACAAGTCGGTATGAGCATAATATTCATACTTTCGTTTTATCCGTTATTTGCTTTTGATTTGATTAGTAAAATATAGTTATTTCTAAGATTCTAAAATAAATTAAACAATAAAATTATAATATTTATCAAAAATTGAAACAAATATAAATATCATTTTTAGAAAAATCAAATATCTTTTTCGATCCAAATACTTATATAATATCAAGTATTTATATTAGTTACTTTTTTATCTAATGAATATAATACTCTAAAAATATTATTATAATTTATATGATCAACTCTGGTGATAATAAAATTAAAAAATTTTATGAGTTAATTAAAATAAATAAGTAATATATTATTTGTTGGTGAGAGTTTCACACCATCTCATCTCCGATTCAGATTCAAATCAATCTTTTATTTGAAAATCCTCGAAGAAATGTCCAAGAAGATTCATGTCAAAGTCAACAAAAGACCTGTCAAGAAGGAGAAGTTCGTCTTAATCCAATTCGAAAAGCACAACCTAAACTATCTAGCCTATTAATAAAGAATAAAGTCCTACGATATAAGGGATGAAAAACATGCGTTAGAGAAAGAAATTAAAGAGATATAGAGTTATTTTTTTATTACGCTTACAACCAAAAATTTCTTGGAATCCATCAAAAATAAATATAAAAATGTCGATCATTATTGACTTCATTTACCGAAAATCTCTCTTTCTAAAAGTTTTCCATTATTGCATTTAGTTTCGCACGCTTACAATTTTCGTTATCGTGAATTCATCATTTTACTTATTCTACCATTTACTATTTATTTATCATTTCAGTATTTTATATATTCTAACATTTACTATTTATTTACCATTTCGGTGTTTTATTTTCTATGTTAACTTTAAACAATCTCTTATTATGCTTACCATTCTCGTTGAACTCATTTTCGATATCTTTACACATATTGTGAGGAGCGCCTTTAGTACAGTAGTCAAATACCACTTGTACTGTCTCTCTTCACCTCTCTTCGAGTCCAGCGTGACTCATAAAGGCGAGTGGGTTATGCCTATCACCCACAAATAGCGAGTGTAACCCGTCTGTGACGCATATTTAAAAAAAAAAACATTTTGTTTGACTAAATATATTTATGAGATATATTTCTCTATTTCTTTGGCGATGTTTCACATATCAACATTCTCTCAAACAAAAAAATGGTGTTGAAGGTTTTATGATCTCTTATTCTTAGGTGTCTAATTAAGAAAGATTTACTTTTCATTTTTTGTTTAAAGATTTGTAGGGTGATGAGATTTTATATGAGTATAAGAATAAATTGAAGTATTTTTTTATGAAAACAATTTAAAACTCTGAAATTTTTACTGGTTATTAGTATACTATATATATATATATATATATATATTATATATTTCAAAGTTGAATTAAAGTTAAATAAGTTTCAAAGTTGTATTCTAACTTTTTATTAATAAATCGGGAAGTTTTAGTAGACCACTTCGAAGTGGAGACCATAACAAAGTAACCAAGTTTATTCCTCGAGTGGCAAATTCTAACCCGAAATATTAAGGAACTCTTCGGAACCAGTCAGTAGTTGATATGCGGATCCTGGGTTTGCACTCTAATTACTTTTCAATACAAGATTGAATTCTAAGATTTGATCTGAATTATTTGGTCGCTGAATTTACGCTGTGTTGGGATACTACGATTGTATAAAACTGTAGGATTCCGTATATCAAAAGTTACAATTTAAAGAAAAAAAAAAATGAAGATTATATAATCTCTGTGTTCTCCAGGATACGCTCCTGGCTTTGCTCCCAAGTGTATGATTGCAGAATTTCACGTGACTACGTGAGCTTTCATTAATACTTGATAGAATAAGAATTCATTTCTCATATATATATATTATTTCTAAAAAATACTCCGTATAATTTGTCATCTATNATTATTTCTAAAAAATACTCCGAATAATTTGTCATCTATGCCTAATTAAGAAGCTTATAATAATAACTGACGAAGCCAGTTNTATTTCTAAAAAATACTCCGTATAATTTGTCATCTATGCCTAATTAAGAAGCTTATAATAATAACTGACGAAGCCAGTTGACTTAAAGTTACTTGGTCATAATAGTCGATATCTAGATCTAGGCACATTTAACCATAAGACAATTCTACATTTATAGTCTTTGTGATATAATTCTCTCTTTTTTTCATATTTATAGATCGTAAAGGATCGGTCAATTAATCAAATTTTTATAAAAGAAAAGAGTAAATATTTTTATGAAAAATTCAAAACTCCAACATGATAATTAATGATACTAAATGTTCTACCAGAAGACTAACGTTACTTATTAATTATAATATTCATGTACAAAAATATTAAGTTAATAAAATATTAATTGTTAGGTCAAACTTTGATAAGCTCAAAATTATAGATTTATAAAAATTATTAAGATAATGTATTTTGAAATATTGCTATAACAACTTAATAATTTAATAAATTTCCAGAAAAAAACATTTAATGTAATTATAGAGTATACCCACTAATTTTTTTTTTTTAATATAATAGCTTCTTTATTGATTCTTTACCGGCCCAAACATATAACGGCTCAAATTCGACCCATACAAATTCAACAATTGGAAAGAAAAAAAAGCTTTAACTAATGGGCCAGAGCCAAAGCCCAATGAACAAGCTCAATGGACCAGGCTCAGATCAAAAGTCAAAACCCTAAACCTAACCAAAGTGAACCTTTGGTCCCTTGTCGCCGTCGTCTCAGGAGGAAACCGCTGCCACCTACTTCAGATCCGATGACTGAAGCGAACCGAGGAGGAGAAGCGCCTAAGTTGCAGCCGCCATCGCAAGTATACTCTATAAGTATAAGAAGATGAGAGACATCGAGAGCGGAGAAGTAACGATCAACGACTAAGAGATCCACCAACGCCTCCGACCCGTCGCCGCAAGAGATCTCGACCGGAGCTTGATCATCAAGGCCAGAGAAAAGCTTTAGAGTCAGGTTCCAAAACGTTAGAGAGAACACACTTCTATCAACGATAATCGTTGTACTTGAACATGCAAAGACGGTGGCGCTAAGGAGAGGGATAACAAAATCAACTGCTATACCACTACAAGAAAACAGTGGATTAGCCACTACGGTTTGCGACTACAGTCGTAGTCGCAAACGTTAGCGACTACATAAGGACGAATTTGACACTACTTCGCTACGCCTTTTCGGTCGTCGCTTAGTAGTCGCATATCCGCCACGACAATTGCGTCATTGCAGACCAACGACTACATTCGCAACGTCGAAGACGCAGTGGCAACCGTATAGTCGCAAAGTAGTCTCGCATTGAATGCAGTCGCGCATTAGTCGCACTATCTGCGACTAATGCGCGATTGCGGTCAATAGTCGCTCAGTAGTCGCACAATCTGTTACTAATGCGCGACTACGGTCAATAATCGCATATGTAGTCGCGCATTAGTCGCAAATTAGTTGCAAAAAATGGGTATGGCACATGTAAAATACAATTTAGGTAGGTGTATCTAACATTTTCCATTGATCATGTAGTCACGAATGTAGTCGCAAAATAGGCTATATATATGTCTCCATGATATCTTTGCATTTTAAAAAAACATAAAGATTGTTAAAAAAAATAATGACAAATCATTGGAATCCTAGAGAGTGGATGTACCGAATAATCGATGAACAGACGAATAATATTTTCGGGGAGTTTATGGTCGGAGTTGAAGAATTCATGATTATGGCAAGCAATCAGGGAATTGCGCAAAGTAGTGGGGTAAGTTTTACTATCCATGTGCTAGTTGCAAGAATGAAAAATTTCTTACGGGGCGTAAAATTTGGACGCGTTTACATAGTAGGAGATTTATGCCAAATTATTATATTTGGTATAGACATGGGGAGGAAGTTAATGTTGATTTAGGAACAAGTTATAATTATGAGAATTATAATCAACCAAGTTGTAATGATCATGAAGAAGGTGTGGGTAACATTATTGATGGATATGTGTCGATGATTCATGATGCATTTAACGAAAGTTTGGTCTTTGATGATAACCAAGTTGATCATCAAAGTTTTAATAATGATCATGACGTTCATCAAACCCCGGAAGCACCAAATGAGGAACCTCCAAACGAGGAAAGCAGAAAGTTTTACAACATGCTCGAAGCATAAAAAAATCCATTGTATGATGTTTGCCATGAAGGGGACTCGCAACTATCTATAGCGGCTCAGTACATGAACTTGAAGGTTGATCATAATATGTCCGAGAAATCCGTAGACGGTTGGACTCAGCTAATTTCGAGGATTTTGCCAGACGATAACCAAGCGACGGGTTCATATTACGAGACCGAAAAACTGATGCGGAATCTAGGCCTCCCATATCATACAATTGATGTTTGTATCGAGAATTGTATGATCTATTGGAAAGAGGATGAATCATTGGAAGAATGTAAATTTTGTGATCATCTGAGGTATAAGCGTAGCGACGGTCGAAAAAGAATACCATACAGCCGTATGTGGTATTTGCCCGTGGTAGACAGAATGAAGAGAATGTATCATATCGAGAGGAATGCGAAAGCAATGAGATGGCATGCAGGACATGAGTTAGAGGACGAAACAATGATTCATCCACCTGATGGAGCGGAATGGAAAAAATTTCAGCATAAACATCCTAGCTTTTCTAGAGTACCAAGGAATGTTTACCTAGGATTGTGCACGGATGGTTTTAACCCGTTTGGTATGTCACGACATCATTCGCTATGGCCCGTGATTATGACGTCGTATAACTTGCCCTCAAATATGTGTGTGAGTCCAAAATATTTATGGTTGACGATTTTGAATTCTGGACCGAAGCATCCACGAGCGAATCTTGATATATTTCTCCGACTTCTGATCGATGAGCTAAAAGAGCTTTGGGCCACGAGCGGTTGGGCTTACGATATATCAACCATAAATTTTTTTAACTTAAGAGCGGTACTGATGTGGACGATCAGTGACTTTCTAACATATGGCATGCTTTCAAGATGGACAACCCACAGTGATTATCATGTCCAATATGCATAGAAGATACAAAGACATTTTGGCTGCCAAATGGAAAGAAAACATGTTGGTTTGATTCTCACCGGAGATTTTTTCCTCTAAATCATCCTTTACGGAAGAATAAAACAAATTTTTTGAAAGGGAAACACGCCATGGAAGATTATCCACCTGAATGTTTGACAGGTGCCCCAGTTTATGACGAGCGAATTATGCAAGTCAATCCACAGACAACATCTAAATTGGGTGGGAACGGTCACGAGGTTAAGCAGGCGGGATATGGTAGTATGCATCATTGGCACAAAGAAAGCATCTTTTGGGAGTTGTCATACTAGAAAAACTTTGATCTACGACATAATCTGGATGTCATGCCGACGAGAGAGGTCGTCCTTATGGGGTCGCTAGTATGGATTGATTGTTGGGAAACGTCCGCAGGATGGTTCGGGTTCGTCTGCATCTTTTGGAAAATGCAGGAGCAACTTCTGGCGGCTCAAAGGAAGATTGTTGAACAAGAGGAAAGGAGTGATGCGAAGCAAACTCGTCAGGACGCGGCCAAGCTGCTGAGATCGCTCGTTTGACCCAGCAGAATCAAGCGACACAAAACCATCTCGCTGCTCTGATGGCCTTCCTCAAGCAACAACTTCCCAACATGCCTCCGACGCTTCTAGATCCACCAACAACCGTTGTTCCGTCCTCCGATCCAACAGACCAATATTCTTCGGGTTTGGATGGCTCTTTCCGAACCCCTCCCGAACATGATTAGTTTTAAGTTTTTTATTTTTATTTTTGAAGTTTTTTGAACCGAATAATTTTGGGATTTTTATATTTATCATTTTTATTTTCATTTTAGTTTTTTAATATTATTTTTATTTTAAATTAGATTTTAAATTAAATTTCATAGAAAAATATTAAATAATTTTTTTTTATTATTGAATTTTAAAAAATTAAAAAAATTAAAATATTATTAAATATAGTGGCACAATGCGCGACGACAATGCGACTACCTTTGCAAAGCTAGTCGCAGTTTAGTCGCAACCACTTCTAAGGACTTGCGACTAATCTACGACTACGTCTCATTATTCTGAGACCACCAATGGAGTTGCAATACAATCGCAAATATAGCGACTGCGTTGACCGGTCGCAATACAGTTGCGCATATGAGCCATACACTGCGACTACGTTCAATCTGCGACGCGTCCTGTCATCGCAATTTGTAGTCGCAGATCTGCGATAGTATTGTCGTAGTCGCAAAACAGTATCAAATATGCAACTATTATGCGACTAATCTGTTTTGCGACTAGATATTAGTGACGACATCATTTGGTCGCATAGTAATCGCATATCAGTGATTTGCGACTATTTTGTGATATGTTGTGTTTTTGATCGTTTTTGTTTTCATTCATTTTTATCGGGTTTAGCTTGCATTTAGAGTCTTTTAGGTCCTTTTGCATTGCATAATCATGTTTCAGGTGTGGAGCGGAGCATTGAACAAAAACGGATGCAAAACACGTTAATCTGACGGCAATTGAAATCCAGACACAATCCCGGTCAAGACAGTCCCGGCCAACAACCCAGACCGGGACTGTTCCTAAAATCCAACCAGAGCCATGTGTCCCGGTGAAGGTCCCTGTCAGCACAGCCCGGGACAGATCATACATCCCAAATTTGAGCAACCATCCCGGTCAAAGCATCCCGGTTTGTCAGACCGGGATAATATGTTAATCTGACGGCAATCGAAATCCAGACACAGTCCCGGTCTAGCCAGCCCGGGGTGAATCTCACTGCCAGGTTTTAAGCACCCATCCCGGTCTGCCAGCCCGGGATGATCCCCAGTGGAGGTTTTTCTATAAATAAAAGAAACCCATTTTAGGACAAAATCCTCTTCTTTTTCTCTTTAGTTTTTCTTTGGTTTTTATTTTCTCTCAACTATTTTGTATGAATCATTGTGTTTGACTACTCTTAGCTCTTTAATAAATCTTATTGGACCTTAATCATGTATTTCTCATCTTTGATTTATGTCTGTTTGAGGCTTAGTGAGTAGATTATCTATAAGTGAATGGATTAGGTAAATTAGGGTGGTTTAGGACTTAGACATGCTACTTAGGACTTGTAATCAACATATCTTCACTTAATTGATTAGCTTAAGGCTAGAAGGGAAGTAATTAATAAATTCTAGAACTTAGACATTTCACGCCCGGAAGGTGTTCGATGAAATGTCCGAATGAATCTTTTAAGTGTTATTTGAAGCCTAACCAAGGGATTATGTTATGATCATATAATGATTGCATGGACTAGGGCTTGATGCTTGCTAATTCATGCATTTAGTCAAGGGATTGATACTTNTTGGATAGCTCTTAGATCAATGATAAGCATTTAGATGTTGTTAATGAGTAGTATGTTTGAGGATTAAGC
>OVAO01001058.1:0-16676 GCA_900406285.1 Biscutella auriculata
CTTCCAGGATCTTAAATCCCAACGGCACAGACGGTCCTCTATTGATTAAAAAGACCGTCGTGCTCCTCGCACGCTCATTTAAGGTTCTGTCCATCCTTTCCGCTATTCCATTTTGTTGAGGCATTTTGATATGTTGTGTTTTTGGTCGTTTTAGTATTCGTTTCCATTCGTTTTTCATTCATTTTAGGTTGCATTTAGAGTCTTTTCTGTCCATTTGAATTGCATTTGCATGTTTTAGGTGGAGAACGAAGATTAGACAAAATTCGAGTCAAAAGGCGCAAGGAATGAAAACTTAGGAAAATCCTCTATGAAGAGCAAATTCATGTACGTAACCCCGACATTCTATCGCGGTCAACCTGACCGGGATCACCCCTTAATTCCAAGCAGATCTACACGTCCCAGTGAAGATCCCAGTCAATCCAGACTGGGACAAACTCTACGGATCATCAAACGAAGTCGTCCCGACAAAGCAATCTCGGTCGCGCAGATCAGTACTCTCCCTCCAATCAAACATGATGAATCAATCCCGGTGTATGTCCCGATCATTCTAGACTGGGAAAGTTCGTGCTGATCGACGTCCAAGACGCATCTCGGTGGACACATCCCGGTCTATCAGACCGGGATCACTCTCTCTATCGACGGGCAGAACAACTTATCCCGGTCTCTTTTGTAATCAATCCCGGTCAATCTGACCGGGATAGTCTCTTGAGAAGGGTCCTTCTATAAATAGAAAGGAAACCTAAATTAGAAACTACTTCTTGATTTTGCAAATTTTCTCTCCTTAGCTTTCATCTTGATGTTTTGTAAGATTTTAAATTTTTAATACTATCTCTACTAGTTATTTCATCTTCTTTTTATTATTTACTATGGTTTATGCTTTGGTAATTAATGTTGCAATGGTAATTAGTGAGTAGTTTACTTACTAAGTTAATGAATCATGTAGATTAGGGTGATTTCGTTCTTGTTCATACTATTTAGGACTTAAAATCCATTTATCTTCACTTTGTGGTTGTGTTTAATGCTAGATTTGAAATAATTAATCAATTCTAGAACTTAGATATTTCTCGCCCGAAAGGTGTTCGATGAAATGCCCGAATGAACCAATTTAGTGCTTTTTGAAGCCTAACCAAGGCATTGTGCTAGGATCATTTAGTAATTGCAAGGGCTAGAGTTTATTGCTTGTTGATTCATGCATTTAGTCAAGGGATTGTACATTTGCTAGTTTTGTAAAATGGATTTTCACCAAGGGATTGAGTTAATCTAAACCGGATAGTTCCAAGATTTAGGATAAGCATTTAGATGTTGTTATTGAGTAGTATGCGTAAGAACTAGACCACCCGAGTCGATAACCTTAGTCCATTCGCTTAGTCTCTTCTCTATATCTCTTTAAATCGATTTCGCTGACTTTTAAGTTTAATTGCAATTCTTGTTATTTCAATAGACTTGTTTGGTGACAAAACAATCTCTATCTATTCACCTAGACTTAGCTATTCTATCTATAGAATTTGTGAGTAATCAAACCCCCGAATCATGGTTCGGTACATTCCCGATACTTAGTAGTGATTAATACCCACTATACTACATTTGACTCAATAGATATTAGTCTTCTCTTTAATCCAATAAGGAGAAGGCAAAATATCTATTAGCACATTCCAAGAAAGGGTTCACCATCTTAATCCCACTATCAGCGCAATATCTCTTGAACTCGTCACTGATATACTCTCCACCATTATCGGACCTTAAGCACTTCAACTTGAGATTTGTCTCAACCTCAACCATGGTTTTCCATCTCTTGGGAACCGAAAACACTTCATATTTGTTCTTCATGAAGTAGACCCATACCTTTCTTGTGGAGTCATCAATAAAGGTCACATAATAGTACGAACCTCCTAGCGATGCGACAAGATCAGGTCCCCACACGTTAGTGTGCACCAGCTCTAACTTCTTCAATTTTGGATCCCTTCCTCCTTTTGAGAAACTAAATCCCTTCTGTTTTCCAATGATACAACTTTCACACATCTGATGCTTCACCGTCTTCAAAACTGGAAGAGCGTCATTTTGCACCATGACCTTCATCCCTTTCTCACTCATATGCCCCGACCTGCAATGCCATAACTTTGGGACATGTCTAACCTTTGTAATCTTACACACACTTCCATTTGACATCTTCAAGTTGATATCTCCAATACCAACTATGTCCAAAGGTAATCCATCAGCAAGATATACCTTTCTGTAATTTCCCGCAACATAGTTCTCCAAGATGTTGTGGTACAGTGTGGTGTGGAATGACGCTCCTGAGTCGAGAACCCATGAATCGATTGGGCTATTGACATAGGATATTGACGCTTTGGTGGTATATGTAGTTGCATTTCGAGCTTCACTTGTACTTGGGGAATCAATAGACACTAACAATGCATCAACGATTTTACTTGTCACAGCATTGGCTCTGCCTCCCTTGTTGTCTTCTTTCTTTGGTGGTGCCCGACAATTCCATTTAATGTGGCCCGTCTTTCCACAATTCCAGCACGCAGCAGGCTGTCTGAATTTGGATTGACCTCTCCCGTTCTTGGACTTCGATCTACCATAGCTCCGGTTATTTTTGTCTAAGCTTCTGCCTCTATTTTCGACGTTGAAAGCAGAGCTTGTTGATGTTTCTCCAGAGTCTATCCTTCGAACTTTCTCAGCAAGGATACGATCTCTAACATCATTAAATTTAAGCTTTTGAGTACCGACAGAATTACTAACCGGATCCCTCATTGGCTACCAGTTGTTTGGCAGCGATGCCAAAAAAAATCAGTGCTTGCACCTCGTCTTCAAACTCGATCTCTACCGATGACAGTAGGTTGACAATCGTGTTGAACTCGTTCACGTGTGCGGCAACCAGGCCACCTTCTTCCATCTTTAAATGGAAAAGTTTCTTCATGAGAAAAACATTATTATTTGCTGAAGGTTTCTCATACATGTCATAAAGAACTTTCATCACTCCCTCTATTGTCTTCTCTTTTGCAACATTATGTGCAACATTCTTCGATAGTGTTAACTTGATAACACCCATAACTTGGCTTTCAAGAAGATCCCAATCTTCTTGCTCCATCTTCTCAGGCTTCTTACTTAGCGGTTGATGAAGCTTTTTCCCGTAAAGATAATCTTCAATTTGCGTTCTCCAAAATGCATAATCTGTACCATCAAATTTTCCGATACCGTCTGCCATACCGTCTTCCCCTCCCATCGTTACTGGAACCGTCGTGTATTAAAACACCCTTGTCGACAAACTGATGTTACCGACAAAATTCACTATTGAACTGAATAGTACCCCGTGAATAGTAACCCAAAAAATGACCGATCACCGTAGTCTAAACTCTGATACCAGTTGTTAGGGAAATGCCGGTCAATTTCACGGGTAATCCAGATTTACGGGAGCTAGAAAAGACACAAAATTTGTTAACAAAGTTTGGCCAAAATTGCCTACGTCTCTGGACCTGCTACAAATCGTTTTATTAACCTGAAAAATATTATAATGCTCTCAACTCACAACAGATCTTAAAACACTCAAGAAATTACTTTTTATTTCTTACAAAAGAAGAAATAAAAATCTCTCTTATTTTTCTTCTCACTTCTCTCTCAAGGATCTCTCAAAGAACTCTTATACTTGTGTTTTTGTTGTATGGGATGATTTGCTCTCCTCTCTCATTGCTCCTTTAAGAGGAAGAGAGCCATTAATCTTGACCAAGGAAGCCTCCATTTTTGACAAACAATTTCTTCCATTGTTAAAAATATGAACCACCATCCAAACCGTCACCGTCCAAATATGTTCATACTTGACATACCCGAAGTTCTCTTTCAAATTGGTTTATTCAATTATGTGATTCTCCATTGTCTTGGAAAACTAACAAGCATGATGTTGTCTCTTGCTCGTCCGTTGAAGCAGTTCAGTGATTCCCCAATTCAATATTTTGTCTCTCGACTGCTCCTATCCCATTCCCCTTCACTCAGACAGTTTTTTTTGCTATCGGTCTTGCCAAGAACTTATGTTTCATGTGCGTACAAAGCACATTGGTCTTAATTATCATTTCATCGGCTACAAAATCATACATTGTGTCATAGCTCCCAACATGTCTCTTCCAAATCTTAACTTGCAGACATTTTGACAAAAGCATTGGGTCATCGTGAGTTTAAAGAAATCTCAGTAAACTCGGTGTCTGCAACCTCTACACACAAGCTTAAAGGGAGGTATTGGGCATAAAGACCCATCTATTATGTGCTACTTAATATGGCAAGTAGGTTTCATATGTCTTTGATACGTCTGTGTATATAAAGACACCTGGCTGTAACTTCAGAATTAAAGAAGCAATTTATGTATTATTTTGACACTTTTTCTTCTTGTGGGATGTATGTATTATTTTGTGGATCGTTTCTTTGAATTAATATAATAGTTGACCGACAAAAAATACATCTAAACATATTAATATATAAAATACTGTTATAAAACTATAACCATATATATATATAGGACACTTTAAGGAGGAAGATTCTCCGTGCTTTTGGAAGTGATGAGAAATTGATGTACGAATTTATAATTGGTCGTGATTTTGTTGTGGTTGATATATTTATAAAGTTACAAGTACACATTATTTATATGTGAATAAAATTAAGGAGAATAAAACAACTCATTATCTAGGAGTTTGACAACAACGAGATTTAATGTTTACTACATATGACACTTATAAAGTAGTGACATGCATTATGCTACTTCAACGACATGTGTTGATTTAGTGATATGCATAATCACTTTTTTAAAGACTCTCCCTGGAGTATTCATCACCATGAATGTGTCGTCTACAACCTCGTTAAAAATCTTATCACGGAAAAACTCGTTGGGATAAAAACCGTAATAAGGGAAAAGAGTGTAATGATGTAATCTCCCCCTGCATATAAGATTTTCATTTCTTTCTTAAAAGTCACGAAGATGACACATCCCAATACTTCGAATATATTTCTTAACATTGACGTTGGAACGACTTTTGTGAAGAGATCGGCTACATTTTCACTCGAGCGGATATATTGCACGTTTATGTCCTTGTATTTCTCGAGTTCTTGGATGTATGAGAAGAACCTTGGTGCAATGTGTTTTGTCCAATCACTCTTGATGTAACCTACTTTAAGTTGGACAACACAAACGACATTATCTTTAAATAATATTGTTGGCTCTTTATTGATACCAATATCACTTGATTCTTGGGTCAAATGATTTAATGACCTTAACCAAACATATCCTCTTAATGCCTCATAAAGTGCAATTTTTTTCTGCGTAATTTGACAAAGTAGCGACCAAGGTTGTTTCTGTGAACGCTATAAAATTGCAGTTCCACCAAAGGTGAAAACATAACCGGTTTGAGGCCGAGCTTTATGTGGGTCTGATAAACATTCTACATTTGCAAAGCCAACTAGACGAAAAACATAGTTTATGCAATAAAATAATCCTAAATCAATGTACCTTGTAGATAACAGAAAATGTGTTTTACACCGTTCCAATACCTCTGTGTAGGAGACGAACTGTATCTTGCATGTAGATTAGTAGCAATTGTTATTTGACCTAGTACAATTTGCAAGATAGATGAGTGCATCAGTTGCACTCATATAAGGTACTTCATGACCTAAAAATTTCTCATTATCCTCACAAGACCGAAATAGATCCTTATTAGTATCAAGTGATCTGCTAACCATCAGGGTACTCAAAGGAGTTGCTTTATCCCTATTAAAACGAGAAAGCGCCATTTTGGTGTAATATGATTGATGCACAAATATTCCATCTTTCAGATGCTCAATTTGGATTCTGAGATAATATTTTGTGTGTTCCAAGATCTTTCTTTTCAAACTTTTCTTTCATATGAGCTCTTGCATCATCAATCTCCTTGTGAGTTCCAATTATATTCAAGCCATCGGCATAAACAACAATGATCACAATTCCATTTGAGGATTTCTTAATAAAAACGCAAGGGAAAAGTGTATTGTTAATGTATCCCCTTATTCAACAAAAAATCACTTAAACGGTTATACCACATGCTGCCGCATTGCTTTAATCCGTATTGTGATCGTTGTAATTAGACTGAATATATTTCCATGGATGTTCTTGTGATATTTGACTTCTCGGAGATCTTAAATCCTTCTAGAGTTTTCACATATATATCAATTGATCCATATAAATATGCAATCACTCGACATCCATAAGATACAATTCTAAATTCTTATATGCCGGCAAACTCATCAAGTATCTAAATGGGACAACATCCATTACCATAAAATATGTCTCTTCAAAATCTATTTTCGGTCTTTGAGAAAAATCTTAAGAAACTAATCGGACATTATATCTTGTGATCTCAAACTTTTGGTCCATAGTATCCCGACAAATAATTTCTTTTTACCTAGGTAGTTTATTATTAAATGTTATTATGTTTACGATAACTCTCCGGGACTTACAGTGATGTTTAACGCCCATTACAACTTAGAAAGGTTCTAGGGAACATTATTTTGATATAATTAATCCTTCACTGATTTATTATTTATGGATTGTTGAATCCATGAGACGCTACTTAAGCCATGTATATTTTGTCAGGCATATCATATGTCATTTTCGTTTCTTTAAAATTCATGCATGTTACTACTTGAACTTATGGTTCAGTTTCTTTCATTTTTCACACGGGCATAACATAGAGTTGAGAGTCTCTTAATCATATTTGACCAAAATTGAACTTTCTACATTTATTCTCAGAGGTAGTTTCATAATAATCCTCATTTACATAGTGCGCAAAATTATTTATCTGGTCGACGATTATTTTTCTTTGGTTATTTGGTAACAATGACATGGTTAATCGTCGTGATCTCTCTTATTATCTAATTCAGGTACCTGATTTTATTATTAACCAATGTCAATAACCTCTTTGGGGGATTGATCCTCTTTACAATAAATATTTGTATTGCTCCTTTTATTTTCGAGGATTTAGATTGTTGGAACCAAAGTAGTCTCTCACGTAGACTTTTACATTATCATGGTTTTATTTTAATCGGAGCATATTCAACTGGAGTAAGAGATTTTTCTCTTAAACTCATTCATATGTCTGGTAGTCGAGTGAATACATTTTTTATATGAATTATCTTTTGAACTTCGGGATCATATTGATTTTTTATGAGAATTCGATAATTCATTTTATTCAATCTCACAACTTTTGATATCCATCATTTATGCTTATGGCATTTGATTTGCAACATGTTTTAAATAGTTTCCTTTAAACATATGAACTTTGGGTTAATGTCCAACTATTCAAAAGTTTTGGAATCAACTAAATTTGATTAAGGATCAAAATTCATTGTATAAGAGAAAACATAATCTTCAACTTTCTATTAAAGTGAGATTCTCATATTTTCCCCCTTGAGATGATGTGATTTTCGATCTATTCATCTCGAATTGAATCTCACTTTATTTTGTATTTAATCTTACTGGTAGATTTCATATTCACATGTCAGACTCTCAGTCCATCCATTTTCTGGACCGTTTAACCCTTCTGGAAGGTATTGCTATATCAGAGGGTTAAGCTTATTTTCTCATTTATTTTTCTCAAAAAAACACATTTACATCCTATTGGTTTTATACCTTTAGGTGTAAATAACAATAGACCCAAAATCATTTTTATCTAGAGATACTAATTCATTTTTCATGGCTATTTTTCATTTTCCCCAGTCAGACCTTTCTTTGCACTCCAATACAAATGTTGGGTTTGAATCATCTTTATCAATCTCTTCTGATATAGAAAACGAGAATATTGCACTAATATCTTATATCCCATAATTTTTTATTTTTGGCATAATTAATGGAAATCTCATATTTTTCAGGATCATACTCCTTTTCGGGAGGATTCTCTTTTTCATTTTCTGGAAGATTATATTTACACGTCTCTTCTATAACTTTTTCATCTTTTTCTCTTGGAAAATTTTCTTTAAATAGTTCTTCTGGAAATTTTTTCACTTTGTTCTCCCAATTTCTTTTTCTTTCGGGGATTTTAATTTTTTTAGCCCATCGATATCCCCCTTTTTAAATGAGCCTTTTGTTCATTAACTTGCTCTTCTGAAATATTAATTTTATATGGAGCATTAACAACATGGATATATGATTTTGTCACTCTACTAATAGTTGTAAGTGTATCTGGTAATTGATTTAATTTTGTAAATGCACAATTTTCTGATTAATTCTTGTAGGAGGATTAAGATGCAACAAATATGATGTATGCAATGTAATATTTTTTAATGCTTGATTAATTCCCCCCTCCCCCTAACGCTAGAAATTCATCTTCATTAAAAAATACAATTGACAAAACATGCCGTAAAAAAATCACCAGTGTGCGGTTCAAGGTATCTAATAATATTTAGTGACATATATCCTATATAAATTTCCAGTCTCCTTTGTGCCCCCCATTTTCGTTCTTTACGGTAGGACAATAAGAACATAAACCGTACATCCAAAGACACGGAGATGGGATACATCTGGCATTTGCTCATATGTTAATTCAAATGGGGGAAATTAATGATATGCGCTTGGTCGTATGGGACCAGAGCTGCAACTTGCAATATAGCATGTCCCCACACGGAAATTGGGAGCTTTGCTGTCGATACTAATGGCCTTGTAATGAGTGATAATCTTTTAATTAAAGACTCGACCATTCCATTGTGTATGAACATGAGCAAAAAAATGTTTAACATCGATTCCCATTTATAAACAATAATCATTAAAGATTGGGAAGTGAATTCAATAGCGTTATCAACTCTGACTTTCTTTATAACATTATCAGGAAATCGTGCTCTTAACTTAATAATTTGGGCAATTACTTTTGCAAACGCCATATTTTGTGTTGTCAATAGACAAACATGTGATCATCTACTAGTTGCGTCAATTAATACCATAAGGTATTGAACTAGTCCACACATTGGATGTATAGGTCAACATATATCACCATGTATTCTTTCTAAAAGGTGTGGACATTCAGTCCCAATTTAGCTAGTGAAAACCGACAAATAGGTTTTCCTTGAGAACATGCATTACATGAAAACTCTTTCGATTGAAAAGTCTTTTCATTTTTCAATGGGTGGCCATTTGAATTTTGCACAATTCTTCTCATCATAACNCACATATATCACCATGTATTCTTTCTAAAAGGTGTGGACATTCAGTCCCAATTTAGCTAGTGAAAACCGACAGATAGGTTTTCCTTGAGAACATGCATTACATGAAAACTCTTTCGATTGAAAAGTCTTTTCATTTTTCAAAGGGTGGCCATTTGAATTTTGCACAATTCTTCTCATCATAACTGAACCTGGATGCCCAAGTCTTTCATGTCATATTTTATATGTATTAATGTATTTTGGGTCCACCGTAATATATGATTTCATCATATTTTTTTGTACAATATAATCCAGAAAATAATATAGACAACTCTTTTAAAAGTCTTTCTTTTCTGATGTAATACAAATGTATTCAATGTCATTTTATTCTTTGTTTCAATGTGATATCCATTCATACGAATGTCTCTGAACCCAATAAGTGTCGACAAGACTTATGGGAAACTAAAGCATTACTTATTTCAAATTTTGTTCACCTTGGCATTGAAAAACTTGTTATAACCGTTATAATATTTTCAAAATTTAACATTAAAATAACATACATAAATTTGAATAAATTTGACAAATATAATCATTACTATAAATATACTACCTAAAAAAGGATATACAGATTTTGAACAGAAAAACGAACAGTCGAGTCGGAATCAAGAAACGTCGTGATCGGAAAATTGCGGGAGTCGCTCGTGATAGTAACATGTTATATACCTATAATAATTTATGTGTTATATATATATATATATATGGGTGGGATATATATATATATATATGGGTGGTATACATATATATGTATATATATGTGTGGGTGGAGACACTTTATGGAGGAAGATTTTCCTTGCTTTTGGGAGTGATAGGAAAGAGATTTAAGAACTTATTATTGCTTGTGATTTTGTTGTTATTGATATGTTTATAAAGTTACAACTACACCTTATTTATAAGTAAATAAAATCAAGGAGAATAAGACACCTCACTATCTAGGTGTTTGACAACAAAAAAAGATTAGTATTATTACAAATGACGCTTATAAAGTAGTAATATGCATTATGCCACTTGAATGACATGTTTTTTTTGGAGAAATACTGATAATTTACTTAAAAAATTAAAGTTGTTATTAAAAAAATAATATTTATTAATTTAATATATTAAATTTTATTTATGTTCAAGTTTTTCAGGTCGTTTTTAAATTTAGATTTTGGATATGAATATTTTGCATAACCTATCCTAATTATATTAATGTTAAAAAGGATTTTAAGTCTATGTTTGTAAAATTAGACATTTTTACATATATGTTGACAAAAAGACATTTTTACATATATTTATAAAATTATACTTAATTTTTAACGTTAATTCTATATTAACTTTGGTTTTAATATGATTTTGTAGTATATTTTCGTGAATTATTTTAATTAATTCAATCATTGAACCAAAATAAATCATTCTAATTGAAACCAAAATTAAAACAACCTAGAATTTAATCCACACCCAAACCCTATTTTAGATCAACTAGATTTACTTCTCTTAATTTCGGCGAATACATACAAACGAGTCCACTGAGCCTCCGTGTCCCGCAATTCTTCTGAGCTGCTCCTCTCTACTGATTCAACAGAGATAAAGAGGTAAGGTTACGTAAGAAATTTAGGGATTTCAAAGTTTTCGGATTTTTGATTTGCAATTCGATGTTGTTAATATATTTGTAAATTTGTAAGCTTTACCAACATGTTTTTCAATTTCGAAAAATTTTATGGTTTTTTGTTAGACAATTTTCGATAAATTTTATGGGTTTTGATGATGTTTATGAATCCTAACACAATTTAAAACTATGATGATTTCAGATGACTTTAGAATTTCAGATGTTTAAGGCTTCCAGATTACATAATCTAGAATATGTCTTTCATATTACTTTGCCTAGAAAACGTTTTTTAGATTACGTAATCTAGAAAACGTCACCAGATTATGTGGAATAAATTTTCTCGAATACGTTTCCACGTATCTCTTCACATGTTTTGCTTATGTTCATAGATGTTCTGATAATTTTATGTGCAAAAATTGACAAGTTTGACAATTTTTGCTAACATAATTTTTCGGTTTTGTTGTTTCCCATTTTGTTAGATGGAAGATGAGTTTCCGAAACTCATCTTCATACCAAGGAACTTACCTGAAGTGGACCATATCAACAACACCTGCAAGATGTCTTCGTTAAAAAAGATAGAGACTGCTTTTCCGTCCGAGTATGATGCCCTGAAGGAGGACTTAGTATGACAAATAATTTGGCTATTAGGCACGCCTAAATCACAGTATGATGTGTAGACAATTTATATGTAAGAGGAAGCATGAATTGTGGTGTTTTTGGAGGTGAACCTCTACGATTTTCACTTGAAGAGTTTCATGTCATCATGGGTATGACTTGCATAGATAACCAAAAGATGATTGATACATATGCATTTGAATCATACAATGGGTTTTGGAGTTCTTTCCTAAAGAGAAAAGGGAATGTGAGTATCAAGATACTTTTAAGTGAAGATCTTGAAGCTACTAAGAATTGGAAGTGTGTGGAAAAGATCATGTTGGTTTATATGTGTTATAGCTGGGTTGATAATGACGAAGGATGAGAAGAAGAATATACCACACACTTATATCAGGTTAGTGATGAAACTTAATCATGTTTACTTGTATCCATGGGGTTACAAATCATTCAAGAATCTTTTAAGGTCTATTATCAAGGCAAATGAAAATTTGAGGAACCCAAAAAGGTACGTTTTGAATGGATTCTCCTACACATTTCAGTTTTGGATCATGGAAGTAATCTCAGTCAATGGAGACAGGCTTGAAAAAAGATAGAAAAAAGTTATGGAGGTCCAAAATGTTCTAATTGAACATGATCAACAAGAGTGTCATATGCTGAATTACATCAACATAAGCTCGCATTTGCAAGAACAATAAGTTATTTAGTTTTTTGGTTTGAGTTCTGACATTTTAGTTACTCTATTCCTTTTCAAGAAATTTCAGAAAATATTTTCCAAAAAATCTGGAAAACACTTTCTAAACAATCCAGAAATCGTTCCAGAAATCCAGAAAACATTTTCCGGAAAATCTAGAAAGGTTGTCCAGATAATCCATAACGTCATGTTTTGTTTGCCTTTGTTCAAGAATGTTTTCTCGGTAATGTTTCTTTGTTGTTTGTTGCTATAAGATATACTTCATCCATTCTTTTTCATTGATGTTGTTATTGTATATATGAGGATGATGAGGTGTATAACGCTAGTATTGACATATTAGAAGGTGAAATTATTGTTGGGAATGATTTCAAAGACAATATTTGGGTTATTGTATAGCCACTATCGGTTGTAGTGAGTGGAGCATTATTGGCTAACAATGATGCAAAGGAGGAAACCGAGGAGAATGACTTCGTGGAGGAAACAAAGTCCCAGAAAAGAGGAAACATAATGATCAAGAGGCTGAGAAACGTGAAAAGATATTGATGTGTGAATGAGCAACAAGAAGAAAAGGAATTTTTCATGATGATATGAAAACCTTCGTTAAGGGAATGTTTGACGCTTTTGTAATTATAAAGTAAAGACTATAGAAAATATTGACGAAACAAAGCACCAACACCACAAATCCTCCCTCTCATTCGGTACGTAAGAAACATAATTTTTAACTTTGTTTATTTTTCTCTTGTCTGGGTTTGTATCAACCATTTGGTCCAAGTTTTACTTGGGTTTGTAACATTTGTAATATGGTAAGGTATTAGTCATTTAAAATGTTGTAATATGGTTGGCTTGTTGGATGGATAATCATGTAATATGTTTTTCTTTTGGATCATGTATCATGTAATATGTTTGGCTTACTGATAATCATGTAATATGTTCCGTCCGTAATATGTTTTCTAACATATTCAAGGTTTCCTATTCCGAATATGACGTTCTAGATTTTTTGTTCTTGTTGTTATGTTTTTTGTTTCGTGAATTTTTTAGGGCAACGAATTTGGACGACTTTGCAAACAATGAGGGTCTTCTAAACCCCAAGACCTTCCACTCATCTGGTACCTCTTTCGTTACATTGTCTAGTTTAGATGGACAACATGTTCTAGAGTAGTGTGTTCTAGATTGCGTAATTGTGTGTACAATAACATTTGGTAATTTCTCAAGAAAATGACTTGGAAGACCCTATGGCTACAAACCCCATGGATTATCCCACCCCTTATGTACACTTTCTAGTTTAAATGTGTTTAGGACTGGAAATCGGGATCGAAAAACATGTTCTAAAACTAGATTAGGTACTTGGTGTAATTGTGAATTTTTGTTTGGTGAAATTTTCAGGGCAATGACTTGGAATACCTTATGGATGCAAACTACTCGTTTGGTGAATTTTCTTGCTTAAACGTGTTGTTTTGGATTGGAAATTTGGATTAGAAAACTTGTTCTAGAACTATATTGCGTAAATGGTGTAGTTATACATTGTTGTTTAGTGAATTTTTTTAGGACAAAGAATTGGAAGACCCTATACCTACAACCACAGATTCTCCCACTCATTTGTTATTTTTTCTAGTTAAAACGTGTTATTTTGGATTTGAAAACATGTTCGAGAACTAGATTGCATAATTGATGTAATTGTGAATTTTTTTTAATGAAACTTTTCAGGGAAAAAATTATTTGGACTACCTATTCATTAGTCAAACAAGTGACATCCATAACAATCTAGATACACAAGAGTTTCTGCTAAAAACAGTTGGTTTGCTTTCACAAGATGCAATGATTGATGTGTTTTATCCTATTGCAACAAGGGGCACAAATGAAAAAGTTAATTGTTTTACACCAGAGAACAATCAATTTGAAGATTTCTTTATCCACTTGTGAGTAAGAGTGAGCTGCAACCTTTTGACAAGCGGCTTAAGAAGATTTCACTATCAATAGAAAAATATACAGCTAATGGAAGATGATATCTTAGTTTTCGCCTCAGATGAATTATTTGATGAGATGATGAAATGGTCTTTTAGACGCGAGTAAGTTACTAAGTACATGACCTATGTTATATTTGTTTGTAAAACCTATGTCATACTCGTTTTTTATGCTTAAATGTTTTACTTTTCAAATCCCTGCCTTTAGGTTCATGCTTTGTAGATCATGAATTGCTTAATCGCAACATTTCACCTACAAAATGGTTTGCTACTGATGTTAGTTTTAATGACATCTCTTTAATTATGAATAGTACATACGATGTTTACTCATATGATTTTCATGTTTTATGAAATGGATGTCGTTATGTATTTATTTAGGGAAATACAACTCTAGCTCGATGGAAGCATTCTCATGCTGGGTTCATGAACTATATGTTCGACAAGCAAATTCAGTTTGAATTCAACAAATTCATGAAAGAAAAACGAGGATATAAATGGGGAAGTTTTTTAGAAGTCTACGGGACAAGTGGACTTCCTTCTCATGGAAAGACTAAAAAGATGTTGATCAGATTCATACGCCGTTACATGTCAACAACAATTACTGGATTGATTTATGCATTAACTCCATTCTAAGACCTATTGATGTGGTGGGTTGTACGCTAGGGAAGAATGTTCAATTTGTGGACGTATTTAAGGTAGTTATCTCACATACTCTAAAGGCAATCCTACCAACTTCCATGACAAAACAAATAGCCATAACTACATATTCTGTCATCAAGGTACCAATTCAACCAGATCTTAATGTTTCTTGTTATCTTTTTGGAAAATAGGCACTCAAATATATCAAGTGTCACTTGAGTGAATTGGACTTCTCATTGATAAATGATTAGAACCTCAAGCACGTGAGGCAAAAACAAATAGCCATAGACCTATGGCGAGTTGCAACAGATCCCATACTCATGGAACGAACAAGGAAACATGTATTAAATTATGAGAATAAAAGGAAGTATTATACATACCATTATGGAAACCATGTTCATAATGTAAGGAAATTGGAATAAGTTCATGGTTTATGAAGAGCGAAACCAAGATAGAAGAATTCAAATATTTAGAGAATGTGTCATATGTGTAAGAGGAATGGAAATAAGTTAAATGAGCTACTTTAGAATTATTGGTGCTGTCATTATCAATCTTAATGCATCAGAACCAAGAGCTAGAAGACAAGAGATGTTGCAGCTGCCTTTTTGCTGAGGCATGTACTGAAGCTTGCAATGGTTCTTTCCTCTTATAGATGTTAGGGCTTCCTTTGTTATGTGTTCAATATATATATATATATATCTTGTTGTAACACTTATTAAATTAAGAATCTGAACTCTTCTCTCTTATTTTGTTCTCTTATTTTCGGCCATATGTCCCCTTCTTCAATCTCTCTTAATTTCCATCTTGCTTAGTCTATTCTCCTCTAAATCTTACATGGTGTCTGAGCAATAAACTATATTCTTCTATTCTTCTTCCGAATTTCAATCTCTCATTCTCTTATTCTCTGGTGTTTGTTTCTCTTTAAACTCAAATCTGCTTCAAATATGTTTCTTTGCTCCAAATCTATTATAGCCTAAATCTGTTCGGTTCAGAACTTTAACCCTATTCTCTTAAAACTATAATGGAAAGCTCAAGGTTCTTTGTTGTTCTAGTGACTCTAAAAGGTTCCAACTATCTTCTATGGACAAGAACTATGAAGACTTCCCTTGGAGAAAGAGGTCTTGAGAGCCATCTCACAATGGCCGAAGCTCCTAAGAAGAAAACTTCTGAAGAGACAAGTGAAAAAGATGATGATAAAGGTGACAACAAGGGTGATGAAGGAGAAACAAGTGGCTCCAAGAAAATCAGTTGGTGCTTGGCGTTCTTCAAGGCTCTCTTGACACACATCTCCTTGAAACCTATCCTTATTGCGAAAATCCAAAAGACTTATGAGATACTCTCAAGATTGTCTTTGGAAATTGATTTAACCTAAAACGTGTCTGTGAAGTCTAGAAAGTTATCAATGATTTAAGCCAAGAAGATATGGAGTTCACCAAACATTTCAGCAAGTTTAGAGCCTTATGGGCTGAGTTCGAAATGTTAAGGCCAAGTACTCTTAATGCTACTGTCTTGAACAAAAGGAGAGAACAATACAAGGTGTTTGGACTGCTTCTAACTCTCAACAACAGCTATGGATATTTGATCAAACACACCTAAAGAGGAAGCACTCTACCAACTCTTGATGAAGTATGCGCCGAGATACAAAGGGAACAAGGGTACAACAAGCTATTTGCAGACAACAAGGAACTAGTGACTGTCAACAAAAATGTGGACAAAACCGAGTACAAGAAGAACATGTCTTACATGTTTGAGGAGAGGAAGAATCTAGTGTGTGTGAACATTGCAAAAAGAAGAATCATACCAAAGATAAGTGATGGATATTGCACCCTCACTTCAAACCAAGCAAGTTCAAGGATCTAAGAGCTCATTACACTCAAGAAGAGACAAAATCACAAGCTGGAACTATCACCTCCATTGGGGCGTCTAGCTTAAACCAGTCACAAGGAGACAACTCCAAAGCTCTTGTGCCATACAC
>OVAO01001059.1:0-16673 GCA_900406285.1 Biscutella auriculata
AGTAAATCATAATCCGTTAGCATTAGGTTATGTAGTTCTAAAATCGAGAACGTAATTCTGTTGTTAAAAAAGTTATTTAAAAATAAAAAATTGTAAATAGATTTAAATATAAAAGTGTTTGGCAACCGAAAAGATTTGTTCAAACCACCAAAAATATTCGATTAAAAATATATGATTAAAATATTATTTAGAAATTAANTCGATTAAAAATATATGATTAAAATATTATTTAGAAATTAAATTTTGGATATACTTGATAAAATTTTGAAATTATATTTTTGCTGTTTTTTTTAATATATATGCTTCTTTATTAAGACACCAAACCGGCCTAACCAAACAAAANGTTTTGGATATACTTGATAATATTTTGAAATTATATTTTTGCTGTTTTTTTTTAATATATATGCTTCTTTATTAAGACACCAAACCGGCCTAACCAAACAAAAGCTCATTACAAAGCCCATTCGAATTTTCAAACTATACAAGAAAAGGTCTAAGGCCATGACCCTAACCGAGGCCCGAGGGCCAAGGCCCAGAACCTTGAACCAAAAAACCTTAATCCTAAAACAGAGAAAATCTTGAGTCTTCATCTGCTGCCGCCGCCGTCCATGTCGGAAACCGTCGCCGCCAACTCCAAACCTTCCAATGCTAAAACCTGCTCCTGATTATTGGTGGAGACCAGATCCACCTTACTCCAGAGAAGAAAGCATCGAGAGACTAAAGCGAACCAAGAAGGAGAATCGCCGAAGATGAAGTCGCCTACGCCTTATTCCTGCGAACTGGACCCCTCCAGACGGTTTCGAGGGAAGACGACAAGCAACTTTGGAGTCTCCCTGCTTTGAAGAAGTCTTTTCCGGTGGATACTAGTTAGGTCATGAACCCCGCCGTCGTGTCTAAATTTAAATCTAACAAAGAAGAGTCTCTTATGCAGCGCAACGGCGAGAGGAACATCTCCGTCCAGTTTCCGAACTTAGAAGACGACAGAGGCAGAGAGACCTACCGGCGCATGACGTGGGGATCTCTGGCGAAATCGAAAGGCGGTTGACGAAAAAACTGAACAAGAGATGGAAGCGCCTCGCTGCTGATAGAGAAAGGAGCATCTTCGTTGTTTTTTAGATTCAAACAAATATAAAATAATTAAATATTAATTAAACGTTAATTAAAAATATAAAAGTGTTTGACAATATATTTAAAATTTAAATTTTAAAATAAATAATAAACAAAAAAAATTATGATTTCAATTTTNTAGATTCAAACAAATATAAAATAATTAAATATTAATTAAACGTTAATTAAAAATATAAAAGTGTTTGACAATAGATTTAAAATTTAAATTTTAAAATAAATAATAAACAAAAAAAATTATGATTTCAATTTTAATATTTTACTTTTAATATATATGAAATTTATGTTCGAAAACATAAGTGCATGCAATTATTGTTTTAATGGAATTTGTCATTAAATAAATAATAATGTTATTAGATACGTATAAGATATGGTAATATCGCAAAGAAGAAAAAAAAGAAGACGACATCTTATAAAAAAATATATAAATATTTGATCGTTACTTTTTTTTTCCTTAGATTTTTCTTTTTTGGATACGTAAATGAGAAAATGCAACGTGTTTTTGTTTTTCTAAAAGTCAAAACAAACCGCAATAATTCTGATTTCTACCTGCCCACGTGGCTATTTGATTGATCTGGGACATATTTTTAGCATCATTTAATTAGTTTTACTAATCAAGGTTAATTAGTCAACTTAATACTTGATCATTATGTATAATCGTATTTCATTCTACTTCTATTATAAGCTTGATTGCACCAGCAACTTCCTCAAGATACGTTGAAAGAGTTATGAAAATTACCCTTTTTTATTTGTTTGTTAGTTTGTTCATAAGACAGTTGATTTGTTTGAGAAAAAACCACCAAAATTAGCAAAAAAAATGCAAAACCTCCTTAAGATTCATCATTAAAAATCCAAATCTGTTCTTTATTTGTTCATCGTTTCTTCTCAGAAGTTGCAGAGCCAAACGAAAAAACAACAACGTAATCGACTATGTTTTTAGGGTTTTAGTGATCAAGACATGTGTTAATCAAGTTATATAGTTTTGCATACGAAGAAGGCTATTCTGGTTTCTTGCGAAACAATTCTCTTAACATGTCTTTAAGAGGAGTAAAAGAGACCTCAGAGGACAATAGCACAATCACAGCGATTGCTATTGATAATGACAAGAACAGCCAACATGCATTGAAGTGGGCCGTAGAGAATATCGGTGTCGAATCTCAAATCTGTGTTGTTCTTCTTCATGTTCAACGTATGCACCTCTAGCTCTTTAGCTAATCGCCATCACTGAAACAAGAATGTCAGAAGAAGCCTAACTTACAAATCTGTTTTGCAGAAGAAAAAACAGGAGGACATTTACTACATGATAATCAAGACGATGAGAATCAATTCTTTCTTCCTTTCACAGGATTCTGCAGTAGAAAAGGAGTTAGTGATCTATAATATATATATCATTCCCAATCTCTTGCAAAAGATCACTAGTTGTTCATCAGATTTCATGACATTATATTGTAATCAACACACTCTTTTCAGATCAAAGTGAAGGAGGTTCTTCTTCACACACATTCTTCTAAGATCAATGCGAAGGAGGTTCAGCATCACGGTATTGACATCTCCAACGCTATTGTCGACTACATCACCAAAAATTCCATAGCAAATATCGTTGTTGGAGCCTCTGGACACAATGCCTTCATCAAGTCCGTTTCTTCTCGCTCTCACGATTCTCAATATTAGTTTTGGTTCTAAGAATGCTAACATTCAATCTTTCTCGGTGATCAGGAAGTTCATGAGCCCAGATGTGCCAACAACTCTCCTTAAGACGGCTCCAGAGACTTGTTCTGTGTATATTGTGTCGAAAGGTAAGCTTATAAAAAGCAGATCAGCGATTCAGCCAAACAAATCTTCAAGACAACAATCTCTCGCTTGTTTCTTGAACAACTACGATACTGCGAGCTGCATTTCTGACGACTTTGAAAGGTAATCTAAACTTTCTTCCAACCATTGATTGGCCATATCTTCATGTCGACAGGATTCAGTAAAGAATGCCTTTTTACAGGGAATCATCAGCATCCTTCTCTATGCTTCCCAGCAAACCTCAACCCAATTCACCACCGGAATCTATGAGTGACATTTCTCATTCAGAATTTGACAGTGACAGTTACGGTGTACCATCAACTGTGAGTTCTTATACCATCTCTGATAGTTCTTCCACTACCCTCGGAAGCTCGATTTCTTCGACGTCAACGGTTAGTAGTTATATATCCTCACTTTCTAATAGACAGTAAGATTCTTGTAGTGGATCCTGACATTTCCTTCTTGGTATAACTGTTGCACAGGAAAGTCCACATGCGGGAAGCTTTGTGGAACAACAGGTAAAGATTTTGCAGGAACAAAAATATTGGTCCCAGATGTGCAAATATGATCCTGACATTGTGCATGTTCTTTGCGAGGGGTCTGTCAGAATCATATTCTTGAAGAAGAGGTGAAGAGATTGCGACTCAAATTGAAGCAGTTTAACACTTCAAAGGGGAAAGCCGATATGAACAAAAGCAGACACGTAAGATGTTTTTTACAATGTTGCTTCTCTCATTTTGGTGTTGAATATAAATATAATAATAATTTAGATCATGAAACTATGTAGTCCCAAGAACTTCAACTACGTAGATCCACCGAAATCCGAAGGCTACAGGAAGCAATAGAGCTGCCTAGAGCATTGTCTGATAGGGAAAAGCAGGAAAGGGAATCTCCAATCCAAGCATCTGAAATAGCAAAGCGTTTAGCAAAAATGGAGAGTGAGAAGAGAAGATTACTAGAGATGCAATCCAAGTTGGAGAAACAGAGGATGCTCAACAAGGTTTCTTACAGACGTTACAGTATCAAAGATGTTGAAGGTGCAACCAATGGGTTTTCAGATGCTTTAAAGATTGGAGAAGGAGGGTATGGGCCTGTGTACAGAGGCGTCCTCGATTACACTTCTGTCGCCATTAAAGTCATGAAATCTGGCATCACACAAGGCCTGAAACAATTCCAACAAGAGGTAAGCAAGTTATAATGTGAGATTCACTTCTTCTTTTTTTGTTTCCTACCTACTCATACTTTGTTTCTTTACCAGATTGAGGTTCTGAGTAGTATGAGACACCCTAACATGGTGATCCTCCTCGGTGCATGCCCTGAGTATGGTTGTCTTGTTTACGAATACATGGAAAATGGAACACTAGAAGATCGACTCTTCTGCAGAAACAATACACCCCCACTTTCATGGAGAGCAAGGTTCAGAATCGCTGCTGAGATTGCTACAGGACTTATTTTCCTTCACCACACAAAACCTGAGCCTTTGGTTCATCGTGATCTGAAGCCAGCAAACATTCTGCTCGACAGACATTTGACTAGCAAAATCAGTGATGTCGGTCTAGCTCACTTGGTACCAGCTTCTGTGGCTGATAGCGTCAGTAACTATCACATGACTTCTGCAGCTGGTAAAAATCTTATCTTCCATCTCTTTTTTGGGTATCATAACATGAAACAAGCGTTGATGATTGTTTTCCCTTTGGGAACAGGTACATTTTGTTACATCGACCCTGAGTATCAGCAAACTGGAATGCTCGGAGTGAAATCTGACTTGTATTCATTTGGTGTCGTGCTTCTGCAACTCTTAACAGCCATGCCCGCTATGGGGTTGGCCCATAAAGTAGACAAAGCGGTTAAACATAAGAAGCTCGGAGAAATTTTGGATCCAAGAGGATCAGAATGGCCTCAAGAACAGGCTCTAATGTTGGCTAAATTGGCTTTGCAATGCTGTGAACTAAGGAAAAAGGACAGACCTGATCTTGCTTCAGTTCTGTTACCAGCTCTGGACAGTCTAAGAGAGTTTGCAACAGAGGATCATGAACGTATCTATGACAGAATATCTCATGTGTCACAGGTTAGTTTCCTAGAACCGTTCTGTTTGAGAGTTATTAACTGAAATCAAAATTTGGGAAATTCCACAACCAGTAAGAACAAAAGATTTATAGTCTTCTTCATTGTTACATTGAAAAGTCATTATTCACACACAATAGGCTTATAAAAGAGATTCTTCAATTTAGAACATAACTGAAAATGGATCAAAACCTGATATCAAGAGACATAATAATAGATATAATTAACACACTTTCTTTGCATTCGTTTTTCTGCACACATCGCACGGGGTGGGTTTAGACTTTAGATAAGCCATGTTGTCAAAAGTAGGTAAAAAGTTTAATGCAGTACTTTCTCAGTTCATGAAATCATGTCTCTGCCATGTTTTTTTTGTCAACTATCTCTGCCATGTAGAGAGAAGATCAAATCAGAAAATCCTATTAAGTATTGACAAAAAAAAAACATGGAAATTCGACGTAGTTCAAGCAGAAGCTGCTAATGGCAATACCTGAGGTACACGACGAAACTGATCCAACAAAGACTTACGAACGAAGAAGAAGTCAACCTCCAAGATCACACACAAGCCATCACAAAGGCAATCATTGGTCTTTTATGAGTTGTGCTCCATCCAAAGTTCGTTGGGGTGGCCTCCCATAATTTGGGAAATCCTTATATATTGTATACGAAACACTTGTAGTTTTGATCATGTAAAATGAATTCTTTATTAATACAAAAAAAGAGAGTTTCATCTCAAGTTTAAAGCAAACAATCAAGGAGAAGAGGCACACATACATAGGATCAAACACTAGCCTGAAAAGTAGCAAGAACGCTAATACTTTGGTTAGCAAACAATCATAACAAACGAATATNGAGAGTTTCATCTCAAGTTTAAAGCAAACAATCAAGGAGAAGAGGCACACATACATAGGATCAAACACTAGCTTGAAAAGTAGCAAGAACGCTAATACTTTGGTTAGCAAACAATCATAACAAACGAATATGGGTTCATCAGTACAAAGAGAAAGGTTTGCAGGTTATTGTTTCAGAGTGATCTGCATTATGACGAACAGACTTGTTACACCTTAGAAACAGAAAGTTTTGAATTTTATGATTCAAAGACATACCAAAGCTATAAACTTTTCAACAATTTTCCTATAAAAAAAATTCAATAAACGACGAGTCTTTCAATTAGACTCACATTTGCAGAAACCCATCTTCAAATGGGCACATACCGCTTGACAATTTGCTTTCCTGCAACCACAGCCCCAGCCGCAAGTCCACCAAGAGCACCAGCAACAGCTGCAGATCTCACACCTCGTGCCGCCCTGCAAACAGCTCCGGTTCCAAGACCAGCGACAACGCTGGTCCAAACATCGTCTGTATCGGCGGCTGCCACAACGCCGCTCTCGATGCCAGCGTAGATCAAGCCAATAACGCCAATCCTATTACCCCAGGTGCGACCCGTCTGACCAGAGGAGTTGAGGATCCTGTTGATTTTGAGCTTAGTGGTGTCGCCGGATTCGAAGCTTTTGACTCCGGTGAAGAGCCCGACGGTAGCGCCGGCAACGGANGTAAAGAGCCCGACGGTAGCTCCGGCAACGGAACCACCGAGGTAAGCAGTTCCGGTGTAGAAGGTGAGATTCTCACCCCAAGACCGACGCTGACGAAGAGATTCCTCAGTGAAGAGAAACTCAGGAGAGGTAGGAAGTTTGTAAAGATACTGGGATTTGATAGGGAGCTCGTAGTTCTGGTAAGGATTGTAAAGACGCGTGTTTTCCTCTGATCCCTGATCGGATCTGTTATTCGCCGCCATGGAGAGAGAGAGAGAGAGTGATACTACGACGACGACGACGACGGAGAGAAGGTGAGATGTATCTCTCAGAACGGGTCTCAGAAATGAAACGAAACGAAACCAGAACGAATTCGAGTTTTTAGTTTTGTTTTAGGGTTTNTGATACTACGACAACGACGACGACGGAGAGAAGGTGAGATGTATCTCTCAGAACGGGTCTCAGAAATGAAATGAAACGAAACGAAACCAGAACGAATTCGAGTTTTTAGTTTTGTTTTAGGGTTTTTAGTTTTTGATTAGAAATCCTTTGAACAGACCCAGTCCAATTGTTTCCAGATTCCCTTCTTACTCGCTCTAATTCTACTTTGGCCCCCAATGTTTTTGTTTCTCTAATTTAAACCAAATTATGTATAACTATTTCTAATCTGACCCCAGAATTTTCTCTTTTATACAAAAGTTACCAGTTCTTGTTTTTTAACATTGGACTTTTCAAAAGCTATTATACATACTTGCAATTTTAATCCATCGTGTGACAAGATTGAAACTTTTTTTTTTTCATCTAGAATTATATTATATAAAATAGAATTAGATTTACAACTATTTAAGATACTTAAACATATATATTACTTAACTATGAAATATAGTTTAGTAGTGTATGGTAGTGTGGTCACTCAATTACTTAAAAATTAAATCTTTCATAATACATGCTGTTGATAAAAAAAACAGAAGTCCATACAAAGTCACATACAATAACACTTCATGTTATCACAAATAGTAGAAACACGAAACTAACATAGAAGACGAAGATCAGAAAAAAGTTGAAAAGAAGAGGCTATAAAAAGGCACACACCATTGCCACATATTGATAAGAACCAAGAACGACGTATGAAAATCCTATTATATGGTGCATATAAATAAACACAATTTTGTTGATATAAAAGCACAATTCAGTGAGGGTACTAAACGTAAAAAATCAAAAGTATTAACGATTCAAATCCAAAGTTTACTTCTTTTGAAAAAGTTAAACAAAATTCATTGACCCAAAAAAGAAAAGTTTACTGAAAAGCATTTATTTGTCAACTTTATTTTAAGATACGTATCTCGTGATTAAAATATTTGTGTCGATATTCTTACCTTAAAGACATAAAGACGTGAATCACTTTTCTTCCATTTGAATTATGATATCTTGGATAAAGAAAATTTTTATTAGTATTTATTCGAATATGACTAAAATGTTTGTGTCGATATTCTTACCTTAAGGTGACGAAGACGTAAATCACTTTTCTTCCTTTTGAATTATGGTATTTCGGATAAAGAAAATTTTATGAGTATTTATCCAAACTTTGACTAAAATGTTTGTGTCGATATTCTTATATAAAAGATACTAACACGTGGATCATTTTTTATCCATGTAAATTATAATATTTCGGATAAAGAAATTCTCATTAGTAGCCATTCAGACAGATTTTGATTTAATATATGCAGATTATTAAGAAGAAAAAGCTAAACTAATTGTGTATAAGTATTAACTCAAAAAGAAAAGCCAAAACTTGTGCAGACTCCAAACATCCAGTCGAATGTTAAGCCGACACGACATCGTCTGACTCCGACTTATACATACTCTTAAGGAGATGGTACGAGGTAGAAAAATGGGTATCCAGAAACAAAAGTGGACGGAGGAGGAGGAGGAGGCGTTGGTCGCTGGAGTTTCAAAGCACGGGACTGGTAAGTGGAAGAATATTCTCCGGGATACTGACTTCTCTAATCAGCTCATCAACCGCTCCAACGTCGACCTCAAGGTTTCTTTCTTTTGTCTCCACATTGACCTCTTTAACAACTATCTTTGAACCATATGGACTTTGAGTCTAACTAGCCCATGTTGGAGTTTAGATTAAGAGTCTAAAACCCTTCAAATTCTTTGGGATTAGGTTAATAATCTTTGTTTGCTTAAGGTTTAATCCATGTCATGAACAATGTTTCAATCTTCCCTTGTGATGATGAATGTCAGCTATAAAACTTGTTATACCTTCATTTTACAATTGGTTTTCTCTTTGACTTGGCTGCCTATGAAGAAGAATCTGTAAGTATATCTGTTTCAATACTTTTTCCAGGATAAGTGGCGTAACTTGTGTTTTACTCTCGGTCCCGAAGGCGCAAGGGATAAGCCACGGCCGATCAAATTCAAAGATGAAGGCGTTGCTCGGTCTGTAGCTGCAGCTGCTGCTGCTACTACTACTCCACCTCCTAATGCTATTCCTTCTTCTACCTTAGCTGCTTCCCTTCCTCCTAATGCACCTTCTGATGAATTGTTGAACAATGATGACAATGGTAACATTGTTGTGGATACGAAGAATGCCCCCAGGTTTCTCTTTCTATTATACTCATTGCCCAGTACTAAACACGTTGGCCTGTATTAACCATAATTAAGTAACAATCTTCAATGAATTAATCCATGTATTACTGAACTTTCTGATCTGTCACTATTGTCAGGTATGATGGGATGATATTTGAAGCTCTTTCTGCTTTAGCAGATGCAAATGGATCTGATGTCGACGCCATTTTCAATTTCATCGAGGTTAGAAAATTTCCTCTTTACTCTTCATTATGATCAGAAGCCAGGACCTCTTTGTGTCCAGATTTGTTAAACTATAAACAATTTGGTATAGAATCACCAAGAGAGAAGTAGTTATGTTATTTGCACATGTAAATTGTATCTACATCCACATTTGCAAATGGCTTATTGTATCTGAAATGTTATAGTTCTCTTGATTTTACTTAAGTTGGGGTTACTCTCTGTTATTCTTTTTATCTGAAATGTTATAGCCTTTGTTATGAACAATATGGTTGAATTCTGATTCCATGATAATGGTGTACTGTGGAAAGAGCAGCCAAGGCATGAAGTGCCACCGAATTTTATACGAATCATTAGTTCAAGAGTGAAGATGCTTGCAGCTCAGGGAAAACTAGCAAAGGTTAGCATAAAGAATACGAATCATTAGTTCAAGAGTGATTCAAGCTTATTGATCTATTCTAAGCATAAAGAATCCTATTGTATCATGTTTCTTTAAAGCCTTGGTGTGTTTTCTCATGCCATGTCTTTCTTTCTCTGTGTTGTGCAATCTTACTCACAACAGATACAGAACTTGTATAAGATACCGGATGAATGTGAAACAAAACCAGAGGAGACTCCTGCAGTTTCACAAGAGATGATCGATGAAGCTGCAAAAACGGCTGCCTATGAAGTCGCAGAAGCAGAGAATTTAAGAGACGAGGCCAAAGTATTATCCGAAGAATGGAACAAGGCGAATAAACTGATAGAAGAAAGCGAAACTCTCCTGGAGATAGCTAAATTAATAGATGAACAATGTAAGGGACTTGTCATTTGCTCATTGTTTCTCGACATTCCTTTGGGTTTCAATGTCTTAAATTTTGGCGTTATTATATGCTTATTTTGCAGGTTGTAGTGGCGTGCTTGTGGTATTGCCTTGAGTTCTGTGGTGGGAGATAGCTATTTTCTTTGCATGCAACTTAGGGTTATAACTTTTTTGTTGACGTGACTGACAAGGAATGCTAGTCAATGACTGTTATATTTTATTTCGCTAATATACTCCATTTTCAAAACCATCCAGATAATTTTACAGATGAATAGTCAGGTTTTTATTCGGATTTTTCCTATTGAATTTTTAAAAATATAAAATAAAAACGGAATTCTTGTTTAATCTGGCTTGATATAGTTTCCGAGTCCCAAAAGAGTTGCCTCGAATTCATGAGGTAAACACCGGCCATTGTGTAATATTTAAAGGACATGAGATCTTCAAATATTCTTAGGAAGAATAAACATACGAAACTGGACTATGTCATTTACTCATTCATAATGTTTTTTAATTGTTAATTAATGCAAACATACAAACCCACAAAGAGGTTGGAGATAAAAGCCACAAGTAATTCTCTCCTTTCTTCCTAAAGGCAAAAGCCAATTTCTTGAGATTGTTGCAAGTGCAGATGTTCAGATGTTCAGATCCAAGTCATGCAGAGAAGAGAATGGAAGCAGCAGCATCACCAACAGATACCATTTCTTCAGTAATGGAAGAAAAACAGAAGCAGAAGCAGCACCAACTCTAACAAACCAGCAGCCTCCAGTGATGCTGAGATCTTACAGCACATCCACTTATAATGCACACAAGACTCCAACAACAGTGAGAGACAAGTCCAACAGTAAAGTGAAGAGGAGCAGAAGAACAAATGATAAAGTGAAGAAAGGGTTAAAGGATTTGTGTGAGGCAGAGATTCAGAGGAAGAAGAGAGTGACTGCTTATAATGTGTATGGTGTTGAAGGGAAAGTTAAGGGATCTATCAGAAAGAGTTTCAAATGGTTCAAGGAGAATTGTTCAAATGCAGTATATGGTTTGTGGTGATCCAACAATAAATCTTATCAATCTTCTTCCTCCCCATTCATCTTGTCAGATTATTCTGTTACAAGCTCAATGCTTTCATTCTTGTTCTACGTTTGATGATTGTTGTAATAACAAGAGACTCTAACTAAATCATTTAAGCTATGATAAATTGGTAGAGGTTACGATTTTGGGCCCTAACTACATACACAATATACTTGATTTATAGACATCAAGGATTGATGAATATATGACAACCTGCAGCTCTCAACAAGCAGAAACATAAGATGCAAATATAAGAAACCCTTTTCTCTATTTTGAACTTTGCAGTACCAAATGATACAAACACTACAGAGACGGTAAAAATAACCAAATGAGACCTAAAAAACTGTAATGTCTTCGACTCTTTGAACACAACCTTCTTTGATATGTCTTTCTCTGGAATCACTTCTTCAGAGTCTTTCTTTATCTTTGTTATTATACTGTNGGTAAAAATAACCAAATGAGACCTAAAAAACTGTAATGTCTTCGACTTTTTGAACACAACCTTCTTTGATGTCTTTCTCTGGAATCACTTCTTCAGAGTCTTTCTTTATCTTTGTTATTATACTGTGCTTTACACAGGCACAAGTAAAGTCTCACTCTCTGTAAACACAAATGCACTTAGTACATGGTGAGAGCCAGAGTGAAGTTTTCTTTTGTCTTTTAATTTACACTTGTCCCGGGGAGACTAAAAATGCAGACTCTCTATCCCTTTAAGATTGGACTCATAGGTCTTCATGACTGAAGTATTTCCCCTTGAAGGAGATGATAGCTTGTTGTTCTCAGATGAGACGATAGGGGAGCTTCGACCACCATGGATTTTTGGGTTGGAGCTTGATCCAGCTTCAATGAATTGAGGGTTTGATGGCTCAGAATCAGATCCCAGAAGTGCAGCCTCACGACCACTGGATACAGCAGCACGTCTTGATGACCCAGTTGCACGGAGAAAGCTAGAGCTAGATAACTGTCACAAGAATGATGCAATACCCTTAGAGTTATCATTTACATAAAGAACTGGAATCCAATGTATCATGTCTACACTACAAGATACTACAGTATGGAGGAAAAGAAATATAATTCGACTGCTACTTGTGCATACGGCCGGCCCATTGCCGAGAGTCTTAACGACTTGAAGAACCTTATGTTCATTATTTATTCAAATCAGGAGCTAAAGAACGGAAACTTCTACCCTGGGGTAACTTTATGTACTCACCACTACATCTTTAGATATTGCAGGATCACTTGAAACTGGTGCTTTTTCTTTAGCTAAGCTTCCTGAGTTAAATATAAGTCCAGAACTCCGTCTAGGGTTTCCTGATGACCAGCCAGAAGGTCTAGCTTCATCGCCAGCTGCAGTGGAACCAAATAGCACATCAAATGGGTAAAAATCATGCCCTTCTAGAGCAGAGAGGGTCACAGTTAAATGTGGAAATAAACTACTCTGAAATAAATGAGGTAACCTGATGGCCTCTCAGCACTAGCAATGCCAGGGGGAAGGCCAGAGCTTGGTCCAACTCCAGGAGCCTGGAAGAAAGCTATGTACATCAGTAGATTTGAGTAGAGAGATGAGATTCGAAATAGAAAAAACCATGATTCTTACATGGTGGCGGGGAGGAGGAGTAGAAATCTGTGATTGCTGATACTTCAAGATCGTCCAATCAAACACATAATCAAACTGGAAGCCTAAATATAACCAGAGGAGGACGTAAACTCAGATTAAAGTTGCTTGACTGGTTAAATTATCTTTGCTTCCGCAGACTAGAATTAACAAAAGTGATGAGGGCACCATACCTTCGCGAATAAACAGGTCACGGAAAAGCCTTTTCAGGTAAGCGTAGTCTGGCTTGTCATCGAATCGCATGGAACGGCAGTAATGGAAATAAGATGCAAATTCAGATGGATAACCTCGGCATAAAGCCTAAAAGAAGAAACGAATAATTTAATCAGTAGTAGACCATAAGTATCACTAACACAGGTACCGGGAGATTATTTTACCTCAATAGATGTCGATACTTTCTTTTCACTGATTTTCTCGTACTTTTGCTTCTTATTGCCAGCTTTCAGTCCTTGCCAAGGAAGACTGCATTTAATTGGGTAAGTAAGCCAAAGGACGCCCTGTAACAACCAATAGCAACATGCCCACATGGAAGGCAAGGGAGGGTACATACCTTCCTTTTAAGAAGTACATAAGAACGAATCCAAGTGACTCCAAGTCATCTCTACGACTTTGTTCTGCAATACAGTTGACCATCACTCTCTAGAATTACGTTCTTTTAATTATAAGAAAGTTAGAAACTAAATGAAGTAGCATACCAATGCCAAGGTGAGTGTTCATGCTAGCATATCTAGCAGTTCCAGTCAAGTTTTTGTTTTCCCTGAGATACAAAAGATATTACAATTGCTATGTTGATACATCAAATACTGATACCATGGAAAAATTGTTAATTTCTAGCAATACATCAAAAATTATTTTCTCATATACTAATGCAGCTTAACAAAAATTACTAAAACGAAAGTAATCCTGTTGAGACATTATTCATTTGAAAGAAAACCTGCAAAAACTTTTGTTTTTTTATATACTCAAACCACGGAAGGCAAAATATAACAAATAAACAGGTAAAAGACGCCACACAGGAGAAAAATTAAAATGCATGCTGTATGCATTATACATCCCTAAGACACCCTCTATATCTATAATAAAGATGAGTCCACCCTTTTCCAGTGATGTTTTACATAGAGGAATATCAGGGACGACAGTCACACAGGCTAGTAGAAAATAAAGAAAACTCTACATGGCACTAACTCAAAGTCATTCTTACGGTATTTAGTCCTATTGTGTGCGTACATAAGTAACAGAAACACAGACTCGACAAGGAAAAACACAGGAGCTATGGCCAACCTATATGGAATATGTTGATGGTTTGAGTCTCTATACTTCTTTGCCAGACCAAAGTCGATGACATATACCTGTATTCGACCAACACATCGTTAAGCATATACTTCAGAAGAAGAAAAAATCAACTCCTACAAACAGCCCTTTTCAACAGCTACCTGATTTGCACGCCTTCCGAGACCCATCAGAAAGTTGTCAGGCTTGATGTCCCGATGTAGAAATGACTTTTGATGGACAAACTCAATGCGATTGATCTGCAAGAGGAACAAATATCCTAAATGTTTTGGCAATGCGATTGATAAAACTATTTTCAGGCAACATACAGGATCCTACCATTTGATCTGCAAGCATTAGTACAGTCTTTAGTGAGAGTTTCCTACTACAGAAATTGAATAGATCTTCGAGGCTAGGCCCCAACAAGTCTATAACAAGGACATTGTAGTCCCCTTCAACACCATACCATTTAATATTTGGAACGCCAGCTAAAATCATGGAAAGGAAAGCAACCCCTCTTGGATAAGAAACAAGAAATCACAAACTGCAAAGGTAATCAAGTACAGAACTAGGTCCTTACTTCCTCCTTGTAGAACTTTATACAATTTTGATTCATACAACAACTGAGGATGCTTAGTTTTCACATTTTCCTGAAAGAAGAGAAAGAGATGCCTTCAGAACATATACAGCAAACACCACAGCCAAACAAGATAAATCTGTCATACTTCAGAACAAGAAAAACATATAAAAACGAAAACGAGGATTTGATTTAACATACTTGACAGTCGGAACCAGTACAAACAGATAACAGAAAAAAAACATAATATTAACAAACAGCCAAGCTTTCAATACAATAATATGTGTAGCTGTCGGCCTCATAATTCTCCATATCTAGGCCACAACAAAATTATCAATTTTTTCAACTGGTTGGGCCCACCGGTTGCAGGTAGTATTGTCGTGGACTCTAAGAAATTATTCAGCCTTAATTACACTGTGTTATCAAGAATCAATAATAGCTCTCAGATCTTACAAATTTTTAGGTCGAACACAGATTTAAACTACAAAGAAATAAGCATAGATTTAATTGGGTTTAGTACTCAATGAAAAGATTCATAGGAAACCAAAATGAAGGAAAGGAATAACGTGGCTAATTGATAATGACTCATCAAACAATCGCATGATCAAATACAAAACAGCAGTAACTGGTTACAGCTGTGCATATCCTCTTATAAATATAGTGTATTCCTTTTTTGTCAAAACACAATAAACCAATGTTTTGACTCTAAACAACCTCTTAATCAAGAGAAGCTACAAGCTAAGAAAGACCAAGCAATAACTGAAGACTTCAACATATATGCCACCCACAATCACATCTTTCTTTCCACTTTCCGAGAAAATTCATTCTTTATTAAGTGAGGATATATGTCCGGACGGATCAAAGTGATAGGAGAGCTCACACTACCAAACTAGGATCTCTGAATTTCAATAAACACTGGAAAGAGTAAAATTATACTGGAAGACGATTACTTACAAGTTTAATAGCCACTTCTTCATTTGTCTGTATATTGGTACCTAGAAAACCCCACCCAGTCAAATCCATGTTAAACAGATAAAATTATACTCAAACGAGAACCAAAAACAAACTAAGGGGATACCAACCAAGATAGATCTCTCCAAATGAACCACTGCCGATCTTACGTCCGAGCCGAAACTTGTTACCGACTCGTGGCTCCATCAAATCGAAAGCTGATAACCCTTGAACTACCTCTAAAATACGGAAATCGGATTACTAGCGACCACCAGACGCTTCAACTTTCGGAGAGGGGAATAAAACTGAGATTGGAGCAGAATACTAGAGGAGTATGAGAGAGTATAGCTAGAAAAAAATCAAACGAATAGAAGCAAGAAGTTGCGATGGATTCCGATTGACTTCCGGCGACAGAGCGTCGACATCTCTCAACGCGGCCAAAATATCCCAAAAGGGAAGGGATAGACTCAAAGAGAGGGTAGAGAGAACATAAAAAGAAAGAAACAAAAAAAGCTTTATTTCTTTTTATATTATTTTGCAAGGAAAATTAGTTATTGTGGAGTAGTTGGATTCTTTCCCGTGGGCCGTATACTTGAACCATATTGGGTATTATCTCGGCCTAAAGAATCAAATATATAAAACTTTAACTAATTTATTTATTTATTCGCAAACCACTTAAAACTATAAACAACACGCACTAAGATGTAGTTGGGGGTTTCATTACCAGTTGCTAAAGCAACAATTATTTTTCAATTCTTTGTGAAAATTTATCAAATGTGTGTAAATATTAAAAATAAACAAAAAAATAAATATATATATATATATTTAGTTAGAAATAACAAATCTTTTAAGCTGCAATTAACAAATGATCGGCAAAAGTATAAAATGAAGTGGACAAAATAAAACTTTTAACTCACGATTTTATCAATTATAATTTTAAAAATAACATGTTATAGCAATGCTTTTTTTTTTTTTTTGTCACATTATAACAATGCTAAGCACGTGAAATAATTAGATTACTAGAATCGTGACCCACGCCATGCGTGGGATGATATATATATTTAAAATTTTAAT
>OVAO01001060.1:0-16662 GCA_900406285.1 Biscutella auriculata
TCTCTTGGATCCAGCGATGGTCTCTGGAAGACCAAGATACATACCCATGCCGCCCTCATTTGTAATGCCCAAGGCGGACTTTATGGCCCGACGAACCTCTAAGGTCACCTTGTCTCCAAAGAAAAGCGAAGATTTAGCCTGATTGATTTGTTGACCAGATGCGTCTCCATAAGTCTTAATAATTTTTTAGATCTCCGCACATTGCGGGACTTCCGCTCTGCAGAAGAACAGGCTGTCATCGGCGAAAAGTAAGTATGAGACCGTCGGGCTCGATGTTGCGATTCTCAAGCCAGAAATCTTCTTCTCTTGTTCCGCCCCCTTGAGGAGGGATATGAGCGCCTCCGTGCAAATGATGAAAAGAAAGGATGATAGTGGGTCCCCTTGGCTAATCCCTCTTGAAGGCTTAATTCTCCCTCTCGGTTGCCCATTGATCAAAATCTGGTATGAGACCGAAGAGATACACACCATAATCAGCTTGACCCATTTATCCGAGAATCCCAATTTGAGCATTATCGCCTCTAAGAATTTCCATTCGACTCTGTCATAGGCTTTGCTCATATCAGTTTTGATGGCCATGTATTTTGATCTACACATGGGGTTAGTGCGGAGAGCATGAAAGTTCTCTTGAGCTAATATAATATTATATGTGATATGACGTCTAGCCATAAAGGCTGATTGAGTCGCTGAGATCAAACTCGGGAGGGTATGTAGCTGATTCTTTTATGGAAGAAGCAACATATTGTGATTGTACATGATGATGAGCCAATAAATATGCTTACCTTTGAGGAAATTTCATTTCAATAAGTGATAAAGATTGGTCAATGATATGGTGAAGCTAGAGGTAATTTGAGCCCTGCCAAAGCCAAAGAAAAATCAAAAGATGAAACAAAATCAATAACTAATTTAGTTAGATATGAGAGTCACTATGTTGTTTTCTCAAGAAAAAATCTATTAAATATACATGAGATTTCGAATCTTCAACAAGTATATATTTTATGTTAACCGAAGACTCGATATATTCCTTAAGAACATCTTTGTCTTGGTTGAATCAATCACAAACACTATCTCGACGAAACACATTAGACATAAGACAAATAAGAGTAATTCAGTTGTGAGTAAGAAAGAACAGATAAACAATAAAATCAAAGATTTTTTGCAAAAAAGTCTTACATCTGCAAATTTTTGCAACCTTACCTTCCAAATTCAGTCATTGCAAATCAAAACCATGAAATCATATTCAAGTGATAGTATAACCTTTCTATATAATGAATGTATATGAATCATGTTCTTTTAACAAAATACAAAACGACGTCGTTTAATAATAAAAAATTAACCATTTTTACGTAAACCCATAGATATGATCTCTTGACCTCAAGAATAACTAATATGACTAAAAACGACTTGAACTAGATGAATATTTTTATAAAAACCTAAAAAATTAATAATCATAAATGTAGAGGAGGGATGCCAAATGTCATCGTGGAAGAGCACCCGTCCTCTTATTGTATATAACATTGTATATAAGATTGTATTATATAGTATATATTCTATTATACCATGTACCTATAATATAATTTAAATAATTAAATAATCTCAAAACGGAATGTGTGAGAATTCTCATTCCTGTCCAGTATCATTTCCAATCAGAAATAAAAAAACTTATCCCATATGAGAATTGCATTCCCATAGGAAAATGGAAATTTGAAGCTAGGAGGTGAATTGAACGGAGCAAATGCATAGCCGCAAGTTCAGTCACTCGGTTTATCTTTGGATCAGAAGCCTTTTATGTATCTGTGATTCTGATATTAACTTTATCTTCTAATTCATCTTGTTATATTACTCTGTGCTTTTGGCATTTATCTTTTGTTTTGTTTAAAATCCTTTCCTTTGTTGTGAGAAGGTTAAGGTGGTTGTTAGATTTTTACTACGAAATTATAGAGATTCATCGTTTCAACAGCCTCATGACATAATAGACATCAACTCAAATCGATAAACAAAACTTTTAAAATGTCCAAAACGTCACCCAAATCCACAAATAGAAACATCTTTGTAAAATACAAATAAATATTAATTTGCGTACGATTGAAAATAAACAAATATGAGCAAAACAATATTTAAAAACAACAAAACAGACACTGAATAAAAATGAAGAGTTATATACTTTTCCCCGAGAATAAATGTTAAGAAATTGGATGTGTAAAAAAATGATCACAACCTGAGTATATATTACCTTCCCTGAAATGAGTCTGGTTTTAGGTTGAGTTGCGTTTAAGGTACACCAAAACTCCAAGTCCAGCGGCAAGAGCTGCCCCGGCTGCAACCGTTTTGTAAGCGGCTGCCCATGAGCTGGATTGATCGTAGTCCATATTATCTGACCTTAAACCTCTTCTGTTTCCTCTCTCTTCTGTATAGTCTAAGTGCAACTTCAAACCCTGTACACAAATTTTGGAATCACCAACCCAATTTATCTTTATTTATACCCAAAATCAACTTAAACCCAAACTGAATTAACACGAATCTGAGAACAGAGTTAGATCTTATCAGGGTTAATATGGTTTTTTTTTTCTATGAACAAAAATCATAAACTGAATCAAAACCCTGAATTGAAGAAGGTATGGTTTCGTTTCTTTGCCTTTAATTGACAATAAGGATGGATATACAATCTTATTTACCTTCCAGCCTATTGATTTTGCATGTTCTACAGCAGCTCCAAGATCACCATCTGACGCCAAAACGACTTTATCCTTGTCTTCATCTTCATACTACAAAAGCACAAGATAGTGTCAAGAGAAGAAGAAGACTACTTTTTTTGTACTCTTTTGATTTGAAAAGGTTTTAAAATATACATACCATTATCTGAGGCAAGTTAATAGGATCAATGTCATCTCCCATCCTTTGCAGGATTGCTGTTATCAGAGTTGTCAAAGTGTGTGTTTCTGTAATTTGGAAGTAAAAAAAAAGGTTAATGGACTCTACAGCATTGGCATAAAACGGTGTTTTACTTCCAAAAGTTATGATTTTAACGTACCACACATAAATCTATGCATTCTTCCCTTTTTATCTTGGAGTTTGAAAGCAAATGTGTTGGGATATGTGAATGATTTTGTTCCTTCTATCTCCGAAGATAATTTCATTGATTCTCCTTCACTGCAAAATTATGACAGTTTAAGAACCCCGCCCAGATTTTTGGCAGATACTTGAAAAAATGAGTAGAAACCTCCTCATTTCATCTATGTCTTCGGTAGGAGACAGAGCCATAGCAGAATCCCAAAACTTTTGCATCATTGAGTTTGCCGTCTCGTTATTTATTCCAGCCGTACTTCCAGCCTGAGGAAGTAGGAGTTTATAGCAAAACACAATCTTCAACAAGAATGATAACCAATTTTATTTTATTCTTTCTCCTCTTGGATTATTTACCTATCATATCTCATGTTTTTGCTACTTCAATTAGAAGAGAATGATGGAAAAAAGTGTACCGTAGTAACAGCAGCATGCGTTATGTGTATCACATCAATGACAGCGACAACATCTCCATCTGTGTGAAATCATCAAAAGTAGAACAAGTGCTGCAATTACAATGCTTCATATACTTTAATTGCTCCGACTCAGTTTTGGGGAAATTTTGTTACCTTTATCTAATACAGGAAGATGCAGAAACTTTCCATTATGCATGAGATGCAAGGCCTCAACAATTGCCATATCAACCGTTGCAGATTCTGGATTTTGTGTCATAACCTATCCAATAGTTGAGAAGACAACAAAGGCACCAAATGACCATTGATATAAATCTTAAGGAATAATTGGAATTTATTCCTACCAGATTCAAAATTAATCCGAAACGGAAGAAGCATTAGCATATATGCATATAGTAGTTAGCAAAAACCCGACTTAAGGAAAATATTACCTTCTCCACAGTAGTTGTGTCTGGAGGAAGGTTTTGCGATATCACCCGCATCAGGATGTCTTTTGAACTAATAAAAATCACAATTTAAAGTTAAAACCCCCCTATAAAGGAAGGAGGGCGTCAAATATGAGGCTTACGTCAAAATCCCTGCTAATTTATTCTCAACCATCACCATGGCTGAGCTAGAGTGATATTCCACCATCTTCATGGTTACTGCTAACACCGTCTCATCCAGTCCAACCTTTAAAACTCTGTACGTTTTCATTCCAAATTTACTCATTATGCTTTTGCATTTCTCTTAACAAAACAAGTATCAAAGTTCTTTTAGATATGATATTAAAGGGGATATTACCTACTTTGTATTCTCTGGAATTATAGTTGAAAGCGAAGGCTTGAATATTCGTTCTCTAAGTGTCTCCATATAAGTGTTTGGTCCTGTATCCAACAAAACACCATCAGAGACATAACTTATGTTTACGATTTTGTGCAAGAAGACAATAGAAAGCTGTTCCGAGGGAATCAAATGTACCAGCGATGGATGTTCCCCAGTTCTTTTCAACACCTTCAACAGCTGCAGCAATGGCCTTACCCTTCTCAACTGATCTTTCCATCCGGGCAATTGCATCATACAAACACTTTGCAATATCTAGAAGCGCAATAACTTCTCCATTCTCTACCACCGGCAAATGTCTAAATTTGCCTGCAGATCAACTTGTATGTTCATATTTTATAAACAATATAAAACAGAATTTATGAAAGAGCAAGAAGGAAATGTGTTCTCTGAGAATTAAAAACCTTGCACCATCTTTTGAAGAGCTTCCACGGCAATAGTGTCAGACAAAACAAAGACTGGATTCCTGGTCATAACTTTAGATACAGGTGTTTCTTCAAGGTTGAGTTCTTTAGCAATCACCTTTGTTGCTATGTCCTTAAACCAAAAGAGAGGAATAGATTCAAGCGAATTGAAGTAAGTAAGAATCCAGAAACATTTTGCAGTGAATCTTACCCTGTCTGTAAGGATCCCACAAAGCAATGCATTAGAATCAGTCAGTAATAGCGCATCAACGCGACGTGCAGCCATCCTTCGACAAGCTTCATATAAAGTTGTGCTATCAGGTACGGTGAGGGCCTTACTCAACCTTAGTCTCTTTACAGTTCTTTCTCCACTCCTTTCGCCACCCAAGCTTCTACAACAACAAGCAAACAGTAATACATGAAACACTTCAACAGCAAAATTATCCTGTTTTCAGTGAAAAGTTTATACATGTGTTAGTGTATGAAAATAAACTGGTATAGTTTACATGTAACAGCCATATACAAATTTTAAGCAAGCAAATCCCAAAGCTTGCACGTCATGGAACCTCTTTGGGATTTCTTACAACAAGGCCAAGTTGGTTAATAACTAATGGTTCAGCTTAAATGAAGAAGCTATACCACTTCAAAATTCCAAAAACATACTTTTAAAACATGTATGTAAAAACAGCTACAAGGGAGAACAATCGATCATATTACCACACAAATAACAACTGAGAGCAGCAATTAACACCAACAAGCTTAACAAGTAACCTATGATTTATAAAAACTAGTCACAGAATCTAATGATAAAGATAAAAAGCTAAGGAGTAAATGAGAAGTGGTCTTGAGGTGATTACAGTGAAGAACGAGAAGATGTGAGAGATCTCCGTGGAAAGTCAGAGCCTCCACCTTCGTTATATTCAGAAGTTTTTTTTCTCCCTTGAAATGAATGACCAGAGAACGAGAGACTTTTCCTCGACGAACCAGCCATCTCAAAAATCTCAGAAAAGAGCCTTAAACTATTCCGATCTACTCCGTCAAATCTCTGAATACATTAGAAGAATCATCATCATCATCAACTCGACGGAGATATTTTTTTCACTTTTTTCAAAAGAAACTTCAATGAATACTCAAACTTTCGATAGTAAGCAATCAGAATGACAAAGAAATCAATTCAGAATTACCAAGAAAAAATATATTCCTCTTCGGAAAAAACTTGTTTACATTTCACAGAGAAAACAAATTCGTGGAGTAATCAGAATGGCGAGAATCTGATCGATTCAAATAGCCAACAGAAAGATTTCGAATTCTCCTTATGTTTAAGCTAGAGAAACAAGACATTCGGCGACCAAAATTTGGTTCAATGGATTGAAAATTTTTGAATGGAGAAGAAAGTTGAAGGAGAGAGCCAGAGGAAAGAAATTAAATTAAATAATTTTTTTTATAAACAAAAACAAATGTTCGTGGTTGAACTTTTCTCTATGCACCAATCTGTTAAACAATAAATTACATATTTAGCCTTAATTTTGACTTGGTCATTTGTTTTTTTTTTTTTCTTTCTTTTTAACATTTGTTCTTTCTTAATTATTCAAACTTGTTTATTATGTGAGAGATGGTTTGTGAACCCTAATTAGTGTTTCTTTTGTGGAATTTCGAATGTTCTCGATAAGGCTTCCAAATTAACGAGTGAATTAGATTTTTATCCATGCCATATGTGTGGTAACAAGTTTTATAAAATTTAATTTTAGATTTTTAAAATAATAATATAATTTATTTATATAGTATACTATAAAATAGTTGTTATTTATAATATTTATAAATCACAAAATTAAAAACTTGATATTTTTTTAAAAAAATCTTAAATTTCATTAAATCATAAAAATTTAGAGATGTTATAAAATTATTAAATCCTAAAATTTTAAATAACAAAGAATATTTAATTAGAGATGTTTAAAAAAATAAGATATATGATAGTAGAGAATCATATTATAGTAACAAAATATATCTCTAATCATTAAATAAAATAATTTTTTATAATTTTTTAATATAATAGATTAATGAATTATTGCAAAAATATGAAGTATTGATGATATCAAAATAAATATGTTAATAACATATTTTTTTTAGAACCGATTAGAATCACTATAAGGGAAATAATATTATGTTTAAAAGTATTATGATATTTATCTTTATTTTTCACGCTTTTTTTAATTACTCTAAATTGAATTAAGTCATGAAAAATCCTATGATCTTTACTCCTATGTTTTAATCATCTATAATTTACTTATAAATGAGTAATTCATTAATATATATAATATGTTTATATGTTTTCAATTATTAGATATATTTCTCAAAAAAAAAAATCTCATAAATATTCTGTTTTGGATTTTGGATTATAGATTTTGATTTTTAGTTTTTGCTTTTGTTGTATATTTAATTTATAAAAACTTGAATAGTAATTGATAATTATGAGTTTTATTGACTAGAAACCATACTTATGGAATGAGAGTTGGGTCAATATCGAGTCGAGTCGGGATGTGATAACTAGCACTAACTCTATAGAGAATATACTTGGTCTAGGTTAATATTAGGAGTTTGAATATGTCATAATTAACAAAATTAGGCATACTAAACGCAAATCAAAAAGTCAACAAAAAGTTAATGAAAGTCAACTGTAGCATAAAAGTCAAGTGAAACCACATAAACTAAAAAACAGTGATAAAACGAAGCATATGGACCAGGACAATCAAATCGGATAGTCAATTTCATGTTTAAGATGTTTAATTTCAACAGTTAATGCTTATATTAGATCTAGGAATCTCGATTATAGACTAATTCACTCTCGTGATAGAAGACTATTTTCTAAACATACAATCTACACAATCCCTTGGTAAAAAGCATAATGAAGAAGCAATACAATCAATTTCATGCAACCATCAAACAACTCTAACACAATCCCTCGGAAAGAGATGCTTAACAACCTAAAAACTTGATCCGCGAATTTTATCAAACAATTGTCGGGCATAAATTTTCCTAAGCTCTAGAACAAGATGATCAATCAAATTCAAGGATTAAAACACATATATATGAAGAAGATAGTAGACCATCAAGCCTTAAACATCATAAGAAATCAATATCAAGCTCTACTCTACCCTAATCTACAATTTATAAAGATTATTCACATACTATGTTTAAACCACTAAATCATAAGTTTGGGAGATTGTTTAAACATGGTCTAAAGAGGAGAATAGATAAGAAATATGGAATAGAGAAAGAAATCACAAAGCAATACCAAACAAACAATCTTCAAAGGTGAAGAGAGATTATGAGATGAAATTTAAAACTTGCATAAACATAAAAGTAGAGTAAAAGTTTCATACATAATGTTTTAGGGTTTTAGTATTTATATGAACTAAGAAAAGGAAGCAAATTTTGTCTTGGTCAACCTGGTTTTTAAACATTCGTCTGATCGGTACCGGTCATACGAGACTGGTATGGATCTCTCTATCTTCTACAGTGATATGTACCGGTCATATATGACTGATATCTTGGCCAGTATCGATGTCTTTTCTCTGGCAGTGATTGTACCTGTCTTGGTATCAACTTCTTTGGCCTGGTACAAGTCATTATTTCAACTTTTTCTTCGGCACCGGTCTAGCTCCACCGGTATGGTCAACCGGTATAACTATTCAGTTATGTCATGTTCCTGCTCCAAAGTGTTTTTTTTGACCCGTTTCTCCGTTTTTGCTCAACTTCGCACCTGAAACATGATATGCAATGCAAATTTAAATCGATGAGGACATCGATATTAACTTCACTAAAGCCGAGGAAGAAGTTATCAACATAACAACCATTGATCAAAGGTCCTAGAAGGTCCGAGGANGACCCGTTTCTCCGTTTTTGCTCAACTTCGCACCTGAAACATGATATGCAATGCAAATTTAAATCGATGAGGACATCGATATTAACTTCACTAAAGTCGAGGAAGAAGTTATCAACATAACAACCATTGATCAAAGGTCCTAGAAGGTCCGAGGAAGAAGTTATCAACATAACAACCCTTGAAGGTCCCCAGCTGCTGGACTATATATAAAGTCCCTTCGAAGCTTGTATTTGGCAGCTTTTATGAAATAAAAACCCTAATTTTCTTCTATGGAAGAGCCAAAAACGCCTCAGCCTTCTTGTGTGTGATACCTTGAAGTATGAGTGTTCTAGACTTATCACAGATCCTCCATCATCTGTGAGGCGTCTCTCGATCCATTTCCACCCACTGGAATCTTCGAAGAGAGACCTTAGTCCAGTTGAAGAGTCACCATCAATCTCACTTCTATTCATCTCATTCAAATTGAATCTATTGAGAGTGACTTTAGTCCAGCAACGGTTCTCCATTCTACCACCTTCGGAATCATCTCCTAGGTTCCTATATCATCTGGTATCAGAGCTTAAACGCTCCTACCCCAGGTTTATATGTCCTTTGTTTCAGTTTATCCTTGATTTGCTCTAGTTTGTGTCTGTATTCGTTTTATTTTGTTTTTGGCCGATTTGATCTGTTTCGTCTGTGATTATTCTACTTTGATTGTTCATCCTCTAAACTTCGAAAACCCATAAAGAATCTCTCAAATATGTTCATTAAGTTGTGTTTAAAAACCATCCAAATATCCGTTGTTGACAGTTTTAGTTTTTGACCTTTCAATTTCCGTTGCACTTGATCTGTTTGTTCTTTGAAATACAGGAAACGTTTTTTTAAGCATGATAGAACAAGGAGGAGATGGGAATATGGTTCAGATGCTTGCAGCAATTCAAGCTCAGCTTCAATCGCTTAGTGAACGCCTGACACGGATTGAACAACCACCAGCTCCACCAAGAGTACCAATCGCACCTATTCGTGGTGAACCCCGAGCAAACCAACAACATGATGTCCTTTCTAGTGACTCTGATGGTGAACCTCCAGAAGATAATCGAAATTAGAGACAAAGAAGATTGGACCATCAAGGGAGAGGACGTGATAAAAGAAAACATGATCTAAAGCTTAACGCACCAACCTTTGCCGGAAACGTCAATCCTGAAGCATATATTGATTAGGAGAGACGCATGGAGTATATCTTTGAATATTACAACTACTCAGAACAAAGGAAGGTATCCCTAGTTGCTGCCCAACTTACTGATAATGTACTCTATAAATTCAATTACTGATAATGTTTTAGCTTGGTGGGATCGAGATGTGTCGGAGAGAAGAAGGCATCTATATGGAGCCATTAACACTTGGGAAGACATGAGGTTTCAGTTGCGAAAAAGATACATTCCAGCCTACTATCACCGAGAGCTACAAAAGAAATTTCGTAAACTCACTCAAGGAAGCAAATCTATGGATGAATACTATGAGGAGTTTGAATCACTCAAAAACATATTGGATAATGAAGAGTCTGAAGAGAACATGATGGCACAATTTTTAGATGGACTTCATGACCGAATCGCTAGAAAGGTGGAAAGACAAGCTTACCACGACATGGATGAGTTGTTACACTTAGCTGTTCAGGCTGAGCAACACATTAAGAGGAAGACAACCTCAAGCAAGCGTAGCAAGACTCCATGGATGCCACAACCCCAAAAAATTCTAGACAAAGGAAAATCCATTGAAGTGGATCCAAGATTCAAAAAGACTTTGCCAGAAACATCAAAAGAAACCAAACCTGAGCAAGGTAAGTCTATTAATCAAAGAGCTCGTGATATTACTTGTTTCAAATGTCAAGGCAAAGGACACTACGCGAGGGACTGCCCAAACCAACGAGTGATGATCCTTAAGGCTAATGGAGAGTATGAATCACAAGACGAAGAGGAGGAAGAACAAGAGGGATCTAAGGAGGGAGTTGTAGACTAGTGGGAGAACTTCTAGTCATTAGAAGGGCTCTTACCTCTATATTTGATCCCGAGACAATTCAAAGAAAAAATATTTTTCATTCTCGTTGTTCTATCAACTCCAAGGTATGTAGTTTAATCATTGACGGTGGTTCATGTACTAACGTAGCCAGCAAGTATTTGGTTGATAAGCTAGGTCTGTAAAAGACGAAGCATCCCCATGCTTACCGACTTAAGTGGCTCAACGACAATGCTGAGCTCAAGATATCCGAACAAGTCATTGTACCCTTCACCATAGGAAGTTATTCTGATCAAGTCGTGTGTGGTGTGGTTCCAATGCAAGCGGGTCACCTTCTTCTAGGACGACCGTGGCAGTTCGACAAGGAGACTCTACACTATGGCAGAACCAACTACTACACCTTCTCTCACAACAATAAGAAGCACACCTTAGCCCCTCTCACGTCTCAAGAAGTTGATAAGATGCAACATGATATGTCTAAGGGAGCTAAGTCAAGCAAGACCAACCTATACATAAAACCTGCTTCTGTTTATAATTCCCTTGAATCTCATCCAACTGTACTACTAATGGTCTTTAAGGAAGGTTTGTTTTCAAGTCCAAAAGAGAAAGAACTTCCACCAGAAGTGATGCAGATATTAGGACGTTTTGAAGAGGTTTTTCCCGAGGAGATACCACCAGGTTTACCACCTATAAGAGGAATTGAGCATCAGATCAACCTTGTTCCAGTAGCACCATTGCCTAATAGACCATCATATCGAGTCAATCCCACATAAGCAAAAGAGTTGGAAAAGCAAGTTCAAGACCTAATGTCAAAGGGATACATCCGTGAAAGCCTAAGTGCATGTGTTGTACCAGTTCTTCTCGTGCCAAAGAAAGATGGAACTTGGAGAATGTGCATGGACTGTCGTGCAATCAACAACATCACTATCAAATATAGGCACCCTCTTCCGAGACTTGATGACATGCTAGATGAGCTTAATGGAGCTACCATTTTTTTCAAAATCGATTTAAGGAGCAGACCATCAAGTGAGAATGAAAGAAGGGGATGAATGGAAAACGACGTACAAAACTAAGCAAGGACTATACGAGTGGTTAGTCATGCCATTTGGACTCACCAACGCCCCAAGCATATTCATGAGGCTAAAGAATCAGGTTCTAAGGGAGTACATATGTAAGTTTGTGGTTGTTTACATTGATGATATCTTGATTTATAGCACATGCCTTGCAGATCACTTAGAGCATCTTGAATTGGTGATTAAAACGCTTAAGGCTGAAAAGTTTTATGCTAACCTAAAGAAATGCACATTTTGCACTGATCAAGTTGTGTTTTTAGGATTTGTTGTAAGTTCACAGGACTTGAAGGTTGATAAGGAAAAGATCAAAGCTATACAAGATTGGCCAACACCTACAACAATGGGGCACATTCGGAGCTTTCATGGTCTAGCGGGTTTCTATAGAAAATTTGTTAAAGATTTCAGTACCATAGCTGCTCCCCTGAGTTCAGTGATCAAGAAGCAAGTTGCTTTCCATTGGAGACAAGCGCAAGAAGAAGTATTCAACAAACTTAAAGACTGCTTAACTCACGCACCTTTTTTGGCTTTACCTAACTTTGAGCGAACTTTTGAGATTGAGTGTGATGCTTTAGGTATAGGTATAGGAGTTGTGCTAATGCAAGGAAAAAGGCATGTAGCTTACTTTAGTGAGAAACTCAATGGATCTACACTTAATTATCCCACCTATGACAAAGAGCTTTATGCTTTGGTAAGGTCTCTTGAAACTTGGCAGCACTATTTGTTATCCAAAGAGTTTGTTATTCATACATATCATGAGACACTCAAGCACCTGAAATGACAAACTACACTCAAGAAAAGACATGCAAGGTGGCTCGAATTCGTGGAGTCATTTGCATATGTAATTAAGTACAAGAAAGGCAAAGAGAATGTTGTAGCCGATGCTCTTTCTAGGAGGCATGCTTTGATTAGCACTATGGAGGCTAAAATCATGGGATTCGAGCATATCAAAGGTCTATATGAAGAAGACTCAGATTTCAAAGAATCTTTCAAAGAGACAAACCAAGCTGCTTATGGATCATTCTACCAGCATGACATATATCTATTTAAGGATAAACGTTTGTGCATTCCCCAATAAAAACATAACTTCCCAAATTAGTAAATGAGAAGCAGATAGGAGAAGCACATGGAGGAGGGCTTATGGGACATTTTGGACGTGATAAAACTCTAAGTGTTCTTATGGGGCATTTCTATTGGCCACACTTGAAAAAAGATGTGGAGAGGTTATGTGCCAAGTGCATTACTTTCTTAAAAGCAAAGTCTAGGTCACATCCTTATGGTCTTTATATGCCTTCGCCTCTTCCTAACCTACCATGGGTAGATATCTTTATGGATTTTGTTTTAGGATTGCCCAAGATCAACAATAAGGACTCTATCTTTGTTGTGGTGGATCGATTCTCCAAGATGACTCATTTCATCTCATGCACCAAAACCAATGATGCTACACAAACGGCTGATCTCTTCTTCAAAAAAGTTGTGCGTTTACATGGATTTCCAAGGACGATTTTTTCATATCGTGACGCCAAATTTCTCAGCCACTTTTGGAAAACTCTTTGGAAGAAGCTTGGTACTAAGCTCATTTTCTCCACCACTTGTCATCCCCAAACTGACGGCCAAACTAAGGTAGTTAATCGTACTCTCTCTACCCTTTTGAGATCTACGGTGGGTAAGAGTCTCCGGAACTGGTTATCTTGTTTACCATTTGTTGAATTTTCTTATAATCATGTTAAGCATTCTGGTACTAAACTCTCTCCTTTTGAAGTGGTATATGGTTTTAATCCTCTAACTCCTTTAGATATAACACCTTTGCCGCAAGCTATCTGTTATAGTGCAAAAGGAGTTACCAAGGCTGACTTTGTTAAGAAAATTCACCAAAAGGTTAAAGAGAATATTGAGAAGAAAAGTGAGAAGAACAAGGAGCAAGCTAACAAACACCGCAAGGAGCTGACATTTGAACTAGGAGATTGAGTTTGGTTACACATGAGAAAAGAGAGATTCCCCAAGGAAAGGAAGTCTAAGCTGTCACCAAGAGGAGATGAACCATTTCGGGTCCTAGAGAAAATAAATGACAATGCCTATAAGATTAAACTTCCAGATGAGTTAAACATTTCCCATACCTTTAATGTTCCTGATTTATCCCCTTTTCATGTAGATGACGCAGTTCTAGAATCAGAACTTTCTCAAGAGGGAGGGAATGATGAGGACATCGGTATTAGCTTAACCAAAGTCGAGGAAGAAGTTATCAAAATAACAACCATTGATCAAACACCACAAACAAGGTCTGGGATCAAACGCGTGAGAGAAAAGTTCAACAACTCTGTGGAAAGCCTTCTCACACTCTTAGAGTATCAAGAAGGTGGGATCAACAAGGAAATGCTAGGAAACGTTCAAGAACAACTCAAGACTCCAAGTACTCTGTTTTTGCCGATTCTTCAAGGAATTAAGGAAGCTACATTGTTCAACATTTCAAAGGAAGATCAAGACACTTAAATGAGGAAGTATTCATATATATATAAAGGTATGTTTTGAATTTGAATAAACAACGGTTATCTTCTTGTTTGCAGGAAGTGTATCGTTGGAATTTTTAAGTGTCTTTTAATTATCTTATGTCTTATTTTCGAATATCTGTTGTTTACCAAGTCTAGTGTCTTTATTTGAATTAATTTCGACCCTAGTAGGTCCCGAGCTGATGGACTATATATAAAGTCCCTTCTCAGCTTGTATTTGGCAGCTTTTATGAAATAAAAACCATAATTTTCTTCTATGGAAGAGCCAAAAACGCCTCAGCCTTCTTGTGTGTGATTCCTTGAAGTGTGAGTGTTCTTGACTTATCATAGATCCTCCATCATCTGTGTGGCGTCTCTCGATCCATCTCTCTATCCATTTCCACCCACTTAAATCTTCAAAGCGAGACCTTAGTCCAGTTGAAGAGTCACCATCGATCTCACTTCTATTCATCTCATTCAAATTGAATCTGTTGAGAGTGACTTTAGTCCAGCAACGATTCTCCATTCTACCACCTTAGGAATCATCTCCTTGGTTCCTATATCATAAATGGACCTAAATGAACCATAAATGAGTAAAAACGAATGAATACTGAGTATCAAAACGATAAAAAAACTACATATTAACTCCCCCAAACTTAACCTTTGTTTGTCCTCAAGCAAGACAGTCGGTTTGGAGAAGAGGTTTGAAAAATGGTGGGAATCTCAGCTAAGTAGGTTTAAAGATAAATGGCTAAACATGAAATCCTAGGCAAACAAAAGGAGAAAGTACTCAACATGCTTCAACCATAGTGAGTTCCCTCTTGGAAAAACCTCGTTAAACTACCTAGCAAAACCATACTAAAATGAGAGGACACCTATAACATCATAGATCCCCTATGCATATGCTCTAGACTTGATAGGTAGCATTTTTAGCCATTTTTAACCCGTCTTTTATACTCGTTTTTCATTAATTTATGATTGCATGTTTCAGGTGTTGAAGACGGATTTAAATTAGAGGGGATCAAAACATGATCAAAAGGATAAAAAACAGTCGATATCAGCCATGTGTATCAGTCCCATATAACCGATACAGAGAGAAGTACTCGAACAAAGTCGCATCGACCAAGTATATCGGTCCATGATGACTGTTGCAGACAAGATCATTTGCCAAGGATTTATACCGGTCAGAAGCATCAATCACTCCTAATCGATGTAAGGAGAGCAAGAGCAAGAGCAAATATCTATATTTATCTCATGTATCGGTGTCGGTTGATCGATACAAGGAAAATAACATGAGGCAAGAGAGTATACCGGCCATGTCCATCAGACATGCCTGACCAATGCAAGCTTGAACCGCATCGATCAAATGACGTCGGTTCGGCTTGGCCAATGCAGTTCAAAAAAAGTCAACGTTCGAGTGTTTACTAAGCTTTTTCCCTTCTCTTTTCTCTTTGACTATAAATAGTCCAAAAACCTAATTTTCTTATTGTCTAATTTTTTGTCCATCTTTTATTATTAAGCTTTTGTAGAGACTACTTTATTCTCATTTTGATTTCTTGCTTTTAATTTAAGTTTTATTGCAATTTCTTCATCTAATTCTTCTATTTCTTGTTTTGCATCATGATTAAACACATATCTTTCATAGAAGCTTGTGTATTCATCATGATTAGTGAGTAGTCATTTCTCTAAGTGAATGAGTTAGGTAGATTAAGGTGATTAATTGATTTATTATGATGCTTATGACTTAGATTGTTAATTATCTTCACTTGTTTTATGTGTCTAATACTAGAATATGATTGATCAATTGTTCTAGAGCTTAGGAAAATGGTTGCCCGAGAGGTATTCGATGAAATTCCTGAATAAGTTAAACTTTTGCTATGTGAGGTCTTTCTAAGAGATTGTGTTAGATTTGCTTAGTAGTTACATAAACTAGACCTTTAATACTACTTAAATGTGTAGTTAGCCAAGAGATTGTGTTAAGTGTTAACTGCATGATTAGGAAATGAGTTTCTACCAGGAGAGTGAATTAGTCTAAATTAAGTAATTCTTAGATAAGGATTAACATTGTATGATAGAAATGAGCATCATAAAACTGTGTTTGAACACTGAGTCAATTACCTTTGCCTATTTGCTTAGTTTTACATCTTTTTAGATCTTAATCATTTTTGTTAATGATAAACAGATTATTTCCCCTACTGCTTACTATAGACGAGTATAGTAGAGGAAAATACAATTGTTTAGGAAATGAAGTAGATGGGTATATTATCGAACCAAATCGGGAGTTGCACTAGATCAATCAGCCTATACAGAGTTCAACTAGTCTACGCAGAATAGGAATTGAATGCTGTCACTAACAAACCTAGAATAGTAGCATAAGGTAAAACAGAATAAAGCAAACGGGAAACAAGCGGCGAAACAATTTTAAGCATATGGACTAGAGAAAGAAACCGGTGATTAAAGTTCAGGAAACAAGTACTTAACTTAAAACAGGGGTTCTGCTAATCCTAGATCTAGGAATATCAAATAAAGACC
>OVAO01001061.1:6508-16660 GCA_900406285.1 Biscutella auriculata
ACATCCATCTACAAATTATACAATATAAACATTTTTATAATAAGTATTTTATATTCACTCTCCCTAACATTAATGGATGCATATATGTATATATACCTTAGCAGAGCGAATCTGAGAAATCCAATACTCAAGATGCTTCTCAAGCAAAAGAAGTTCTTCCAAATTCATCGCTCCATCTCCTCCTCCAAACATATACCTGAATCCATTTGATCATATAATTAATATATACACATTTGTATGAATGTATAACTCCATATATACAACTTAGTAATAATTAAGGTTATAGTATGTATATAAAATATATACCTTATCCCTCTCTGAAGCATCTCAATCTCTTGCTTAAGTACGTTGATCTCATCTTTTGGATCCTATATATATAGTTTAAGTGTTGTTATAATCTTGTATGTAATTATCTTGAAAAAGTTAATGTAAAAGATTTGGAAGTGGTTAAACACCAATAAGTGACCATGTCCGTACAGATTAAACATATAATAGTTTTAAGGAAACTTTTATGAAATATTAGATCAGAGCGTACATTGAAAACAATATTAATAATTTTAGTGCAACTTTTGTCATAAATCGTAATTAATTAAGCATCTTTTACTTTAAGAGTAATTAATATGTCTTGTTTTATTACTAACTTTATAACTTTAGAATAGTTAAAACGTTCCACAATACATTACTTCCTCACAGTATTGGACAAAATCAATAAAGTAATTCAGAGATCAATGGAGGAGCTAGGTTCAAGGAACGTTTCATTCAATAACTATAGTACTTGTTAGAATCTGAATCAGGTGCTTTTACCTAACTTAATTATTTTAATATCTCAAATCAATTAACAACGTTCAATATCGTTTCTCTCTGCATGTCAACACGTGTTACCATTTTTCATATTAATATAACATAATTTTTAAGATTGTTTTTTGTATGGGAAAATTAAAGAACTAAAATTCCTACTAAAGAACGAATTTGAGCTTCGACTAGTCTTGATCAATCCATAAATTCCACAAACAAACTAAACTTATTCAGTAATTATAATGATTCACAAAGTTGAAAGATTAAGAGAAAACGTACAAGATTCGGAGGTTGAAGTTGTTCTTGAGCAGTAAAAGTAGCAGAAGAAGAACCACGACCACCACCAGTGCATTTCATGTACTTATCAATCATTCCCTCCATTGTTCTTCGTTTTTATCCAAATCAAATTCATATATACGTATAAGATGTACATACAAAAATATAAAATATGAATTCTAAATGATATAAACATATTTATGTATAATAATACCCTTTAGTAGCAAGCTCAAAGAGTTTGCCCTGAGGAGAGAAAATCACAACACCNTGTCCAAATCAAATTTCATATATACGTATAAGAGTTACATACACAAATATAAAATATGAATTCTAAATGATATAAACATATTTATGTATAATAATACCCTTTAGTAGCCTTTTAACAAAAAAAAAAAAAAAATACCCTTTAGTAGCAAGCTCAAAGAGTTTGCCCTGAGGAGAGAAAATCACAACACCAATCTCTGCGTCACATAGCACAGAGAGCTCCTTAGCCTTCTTGAGTAAACCGGTTCTTCTCTTGCAAAACGTCACTTGTCTGTGAACCGGGTTCTCAATCTTCTTCAACTGAATCTTTCCACGAGCCATCTCTCTATATGTTTTGGTTTGAATTTGGATTTGGATTTGGATGTTACAAACTTAGAACGTGGAACAACCTCCCACTAGTTTGAACTAGCTTCGAGGTTTCCCACTTACTATTTGGTGATCTCTTACTTTTCTTGGAAGAAAACTTTGAAGTTATGACCAAACTCATATAACCTTCTTCTCTTTATATATAATCTCTCCACTATCATATTCTTCCACTCACTTCCTCTTTGCTTCACAGAGCTTTCCACATCAGCCTCCTTTTCTCTTATTTATATATAGAGATAATTTGTGTTGTGTATGTGATGTTATGTTAAGTATGCATTCATACAAAGTATGTAGCGCTACATGCGAAAGCTCATGTGAGTTTGATATAGTCCAATTAGTCAAAATGAACACTTTGTAGTCAGGGGTAGACAACCGCTTGTTGCCCATTTTAAAAAAGTGTAATTTTTAACCCTTTTTCACTAAAACTTAATTTTTTACGTATAAATAGACTCAATTTTTATTTTTTTGTTTGCCGCCCAAATTTTCTTTATGTATTTCAAGGTCAACTCTATTTGTAGTATAAATTGATTTTTACTAGAAATTTAAATGAACATGTCAAAATTAAACAAAATAATAATCAATTATATTTATTTATGTTCACGTCCAATAATAACTGTGTGCAAATAAGGTTTATTGGTTTGTAGAAAAATAATATTTTTTTAAGTTATAACTGATTTAAATCAAAAGTGTGAAACTTGATCATATCAATATAAAAGAAACGTCCAAATGTTAATTTAGAAAAAAAANACAAAACGTCACTTGTCTATGAACTGGATTCTCAATCTTCTTCAACTGAATCTTTCCACGAGCCATCGAGATTTGAGTTTTAAGTTTTGGATTTGGATTTGGAATGTAGAACAACCTCCCACTAGTTTGAACTAGCTTCGAGGTTTCCCACTTACTATTTGGTTTTTCTTACTTTTCTTGGAAGAAAACTTTGAAGTTATGACCAAACTCATACAACCTTCTTGTCTTTATATAATCTCTACACTATCATATTCTTCCACTCACTTCCTCTTTGCTTCACAAAAGCACATTTTTCCACATCAACCTCCTTTTCTCTTATTATATATAGAGATAATGTGTGTGTATGTATGTGCTCAATATGTTATGTTTTTTTTTGTCATCCCTCAATATGTTATGTTAAGTATGTAGCTTTACATGCGAAAGCTCCGTCTAAAGCATTGTTGTTATTTCATGGTATTGTAGCTTGTAGTATAATTTAACTCTCCTTAGTTATGACCATGCACTAATTGTTGTTACAAAGCCCAAATTTATTTACAATTTAGAGGATCTCTAAAAACAAACATAGTTTCCAAAATTTCATCTCTGAAAACAAAACTTCAGACAAAATTTCAGAAGTATTTATATTTTATAATATAATTTTTACATTTATCATAATTAATTTAAACTCATAATTTTTTAAAAAAATATTTAAAGTATTACAACAATATTAATTAATAAAATCTAACTCTCAAACATATTACTTTACATAAAAACACATTATTAAATATTAAATTATAAGCAAAGTACCATATTATTCCATAAATTATATTAAAAAAAAAAAATTATGTGTAAAATCTAAACTTACCACATTACATCACATTATTTAAAAAATTTATTTAATTTTATGAGTATAACTTAAATTTACAAAAATTAATTTGAATTATTTATGAGGTATAAAAATTTTAAGATTAAAAATGATAACCCACAAAATATTGAAGAATCATAAATATAATGTGTAATTGTAAGGACCAAAATGCAAATAAAATATGAAACTTCGTGAAGTTTTGAGTAATGACACTTCATATATGAAGTTTTTATACTCAAAAAACTTTGAAATTTTAAAATTTTAAAATTTTGAAGTTTGAAGTTTTAAAATTTTCTTATGGAGAGAAACTTTTATATATTTAATGTTATAGAATGTCTTAGAGATATTCTTGTAGATAGGTTACATTATAAACGTTACCAAATTTATCCAGACTTCCACAAAAAAAAAACTTCCGTTAACTCATTAACACTTTGTAGCATAATACTGATTTTGACTAACGCTAAGTCTAATTCGAGTAAATCAACGTTAATTTTAAGATTTTTTTTGTTTTTTTGATGAAGTTGAAACTTTTTCGTCCAATCTGTGTAAGGTATTGCTTTGTGTTATTCTTAATTTGGAGTTCTCTCACGATAGACTGTCAAAAAAGGTAGGCTATTCGGAATATAAATTATTAGATCGACTTTTCCAAAGATGCAATACTAAATTTTTAGAATACAAAAATAATACTACTTTTTTGTAATTTGAAACATATATACAATACAAATTAGATGTTTGTCTCGTGAAGTTATATATAATGCTGAATTTCAAAATTATATATATTTACACAGGGTCGGTCCTGATATTTTAAGGATTACAATCAAAACAAAAAAATTTGGTCAATTTAGACTTAGAAAAAAAAATATTGAAAATTTTGGGTCGAAAATTACACTAAAATTTTGTTAATAAAAAAATGGACCACAAGTTCATGCTTGGTCAGCTTGTGCTCAGGGCTGACCCTGTATTTACATTACTCGACGTAGCTAAAAACTAAAACAATATATCTAAAATGATAATATATGAATATTTATAGTGCTTAGAGTTTTATGAGAAGACAAATAAAATTTTGGAATAGATATTTACGAACATTTTGGGTATAGATTATAATATACTAGCTATTTTAAATGATAATATATGAATATTTTCTTACTAAGAATTACAAATAACTTCCATAAAATTTTAATATACGATCACTCAAGACTCAGACAGATATATACACTGATCCACCACTGGTTATGATCATTTGTAGTACAATCCAAATTTAGACTTGTATAACACATGTTACTTGATATAAAAATTTGATTACTTAAACACCACAAAATATTAATAAGTCGATTAACTCATATATATATATCACATTTATCGACGTGGAATTATTAACCCAATACTACTAAACAACATTAAGTGATGGTCATTAAGCATAGTTAGTTAATATTTTAAGAGGGTATCATGTGCATCTAATCGTGGTGGAGGACCAACGATGACCAGCCCATGTTAGGTTTCAATGTAGCTTTTGATGTATTTANTCAAATCCACACCAAATAATAACTTAAAAAGCAAAGTTCAAATTAATTATAACATAAAGAAGACATACATTTTGAACAAACTTCCCAAAAATACTGAACTCTATAAGTCTGATTAGAGAAACTAAACGTTATTTTAAGAAGTTTTGCTTAATGATGAAGTTGAAACTTTTTCATCCAATATGTATTATTGCTTCTTGTTATTATTAATTGCAGTTCTTTCACGATAGACTGTCAAAAAGGTAATCACTTAATTAAGAACATAAATTACTAGATCAACTTTTTCAAACATATACAATACTAATTTTTTAGAAACCAAAATAATACAATACTTTTTTGAAATTCGTAATATAAATATATATATACAATACAATACTAGTTAATGTTTGTCTCGCGAACTTATATATAAATGTATATATCAAAATTAATTATATAAATGTATATATTTATTAATTTATATGTTAATTAATACTTTTTTAAATAAACATTTTTTAAGGTCCCAACATATCAATTTATAAAAAAAAATATTGGACTTAAAATTAATACTCGCCAAGAAAAATACATGATAATTACATAACTCATACATTAAAAAGGCTCTTTTTCTATTAGCGAGTAGTATTATCGACATCTAATTAAATAATGCAAGTAACTTTTAAAACTAATTTTGCTTATTGAATCTCGATACTAATTTTGACTCCCTAGATCTATATATATATATTCAAAACTAAGATATTGTATCTAGATGTAATGTACTGATTGATCATCCACTGGTTATCATTGTAGTACTATCCAAATTTGGACTTCTATAAAACATGTTATATGATATAAAAATTTGTTCTTAGTTAACACCCCCACAAAATATTTATTCAAATTTGTCTCTTACAATGTATTAATTCCTAATATACCTCTCAAAAACCAAACCTTATCCCTTATTTAATTTGACTGTGATCCAAATTAATATTGAATATATTTACCTTATGTTAATCTATCTAAGTTATGATAATTATGTGAAACATAATAAATTTTTATTTCAAATCAATTGACAATATTAATAAGTCAATTAGCTCATGTATATCACATTTATCCACGTGAAAAAAAAAATTTCACTATATTATATGTTTTGGTTTTATTGACGTTGAATTTTTAACTCATTTTTAACCACTAAACAAACATTAAGTGATGGTCATTAAGCATAGTTAGCTAATATTTTAAGAGGGTATCATGTGCATCTAATCGTGGTGGATGGAGGACCAACGATGACCAGCCCATGTTAGGTTTCAATGTAGCTTTTGATGTATTTATTTGTTTATATATTGATTAATTATGTATTATTTTGTTAATTGCTTAACTAAACTTATTGTTTTCCACTTTCTAAATGTTTTTTTCTGGCCATCTTNTCCACTTTCTAAATGTTTTTTTTCTGGCCATCTTGCTTTGCCCTTTTTTCTACTTGACAAACTCCTGAATCTTATTATTCTTTTAAGTCACTTTTCTTCTTGGAATGAGTGATTATAGTTTTGTTATAAGCAAAAGGAAATGAATGAAATTTTTATATATAAGCCGTGTTCGTTTCCAACGGCGGCGATAGAACACAACGATTAAAAAAAAGGTATAAACAAGACAAATTAAAATTCAATTAGGTACAGATGGATCGATGGAGGTTGGTAATAGCTATGAAGAAGACGTAATTTCTTACCGCTACAATTTTGAGCGATTCAAAATCTTAATTAAAGAGGAGTCAGCGTCTATTTTCCGGCGATCGTTTTTATTTTCTGTTGTATACCTTTTGTCACTGTAAGCTTTACACAACCGACGTTATCGCTGGTCGCAACTACTCTTAAACGAACAGAGCTATACTCAAAAAGTTTTCAATTAACGTTCCGAAGCCTTAAACGTTTATTTTGATTTTACAGCTTTGATCATTATATTTTGAATGATGGAAATTTTTGTTAAGTTCATTTAATTTTCTGACTAATAAATAACAAACACACACCTATATATATATATACTCCCACAAATCTTTAAAAAAAATACAATTAGCATAACTGTTGTTAGTTTTTTAATTATCCACGTAAAAATATTAAATTTTTTTTTTAAGAGTTTGTATTTTTGGATCGATTTGTTGTGATATAAAAATATAAATAAATATACACATTTGAGCTATAATTAGAGCTTTAAATTAGTAAGATGGTTGAACCAATTTATATCTATTACTAAGAGAGAGTGATCTGGCTCAAGCTCACTAGTCACTATGAGTAGGTTAAGTCAGAAGGAAGTAAAATAAAGAATATTTTGTCAAATCAAAATGCATCAAACATGAAAAAGTGTTGTGATCGATCTGTTTCTTCTTTTTTAACTCGAATCTTTGCTTTCATTGGCTCTCAAGATCGTATCTATGATTGACACTTGGTTTGGTTTTGTTGTCTTTTTAGGNTCCACTTTCTAAATGTTTTTTTCTGGCCATCTTGCTTTGCCCTTTTTTCTACTTGACAAACTCCTGAATCTTATTCTTCTTTTAAGTCACTTTTCTTCTTGGAATGAGTGATTAGTTTTCTTTTGTTAAGGTCACTTAATTTTCTGACTAACAAGTAAATGTTTGTTTATGGTTGTATAAATGTTAGAACTTCTGTTTTTATACATTTCTAAAATTTTCATGTTTTCTTGTATCGGTTATATGCTTATGTTAGTGTGCAGGAGTTGGTAAAAAATATTATACTAATTAATAAAAGACCTAGACAAAAATAAAAAGGCATTTGTCTCAATTCGCTTTCATATATGTAATTGTTCTTCATCCGAATTCACAGCAATAAATGCATTCACTCATATCTCTTATCTATTACTTAGAATTCATTTTAAATCTTAATATGAAAATATTATTTTTAATATGTCTTCTCGAGATGATGACTATTCTAGACATAGATCTTGAATATCATGTAATATTGATCGATTAATTAGTTTTAATTCGGATCGATAATACATCGAGTTGAATTGTTTGAATCAGGTTCTGATATCAAATTATGTTTATGAGCTTTTAACTCAGAACTAACTGAAAATAATTAAATAAATTTATATTCCAATTTTACTATGTTTCAATACTCCTAAAAGAGATATTAATCTTAAAAATTTAGTAGGATGGTTGATCTTTTTAGTAGAAGGTGAAACAATCTATTTCTAAAAGAGAGGGTCCTGGCTCAGTCTCACTAGTCACTATGAGTAGGTTAAGTCAGAAGGAAGTAAACTAAAGAATATTTTGTCAAATCAAAATGCATCAAACATGAAAAAGTGTTGTGATCGATCTGTTTCTTCTTTTTTAACTCGAATCTTTGCTTTCATTGGCTCTCAAGATCGTATCTATGATTGACACTTGGTTTGGTTTTGTTGTCTTTTTAGGGGCATTAAGCTTTTTTGATTCTCCACTCCTTCAACAATATTTATTTATTTGTATATTATTTATCCTAATGCATGATTTTGAATTTTTAAGTATGAGGTTATGGACATTGTGATCTGCGAAAGTAGTTTTCTTGAGATAAATTTAATAGTAACTTTGATATATATACACTTTAATATATAATGNAGCATAAAGCTTTTTTGATTCTCCACTCCTTCAACAATATTTATTTATTTCTATATTATTTATCCTAATGCATGATTTTGAATTTTTAAGTATGAGGTTATGGACATTGTGATCTGCGAAAGTAGTTTTCTTGAGATAAATTTAATAGTAACTTTGATATATATACACTTTAATATATAATGGAAAATAAGTATTTATTATTAGACATTCGAACCAATTATTTCTTCGAATATATGGATCTTAGAATAACAAAACCAAATCTTAGAACAGAACAAGAATAAGAAACCAATTAAATTTTCCTATGGAAATCCAAACTAAATTTAAATCTTGCAATAAATTTAAATCTTGCAATAGATTGTAAACTTTGTGGAAGTTATGCATTATTAGAGGCAATATACATAGAATATAATGTATTTATGGAAGTATTAAAATACAATCAGAATTTATATATATATTCAAATCTTATATGATTATTCATGATTAATTGGCTTAACTGGTAGATATATTTTTTTAAAAAAATAAAGTCTCAAATTCAAATCCTTAGAAAATGGACAGTTCAACCAAATTAAAACCGATCAATTTAATATGATCTAATCTTCGATCAGAAAAAACTACAATCCGATTAGACATCAACTCAAACAACCCATAGTTCCTTAATCATTAAAAAAAAACTTATAGGATTTGTCTAACATGTTTTCTATGTGGAGTGTGCAATGAACAAATGTCTATTATACAATAAACACTAAACTTATGTTCAGAAACCAGTTAAATTTTCAATGTGTAAAGTCAAGTTTACAAAAACAAATCTTGAGAGGGAATGCTATCTTATTTGACATACCCATTATATATAAAAAAAACATATGTGATAAAAATCCAAAATATATGTATTCATTGTATATATGTGTAGTGGGTTGTGTGAGAAAGAAAAAAAACAAAATATAAAAAAAAAGATACAACTTAGATATCATAAATATCTATTATACAATAAGCACTAATAAACTTATGTTCCCATCGAGATTGAATCTTTTAAAGAAAAGGACTAGATGCCTTAGGATAATTAAGGTTGGCTTTTATACTCTTATCAATCATTAAATAGTTATGCATTTTTTAAATTAAGATAACTATTTGGGGAGGAATCATTAATTGTAGCATATGGATTCTATTGTTAGATTACCATAATGTCATTGTTGCATATTAGTACCAATAAATGACATTTGATATGATCTTTATGGTTCAAACGATAGTGTTGTATCTGCATTTTCTTATCAAGTAAGGGTTTCGATTCCCCGTGAGAATATTGTTTCTCCTCTCATTATGAAAGTATTTGGCTATTGGGCCAGCCTGTTGTGCCCCAAACAAACGATAAAAAATGACATTTGATATTTAAAATCATATTTGATTTATTACTTTGAAGTAGTAGAGTAGGTGGGTTTTTTTTCTAGTGCTCAATTATGTGAAATAATGCTGGTTGGTTTTTAATAGATTTGATTATCAGCATGAAATTTGTTTCGAATCTAACATAAATATTTCTTCTGGTTTTGGAAATTAGAATATGCACTAAATCGTACAAAAATACTTCTTAGTACAATAGAAAAAATGGATGTCAAAATCATGTTTTTGCAATGAAATTTTATGAAGATTTTTCTAAAAAAGTCATGTTATATTATCCGCTATCTAATTAAAGTATATAACAAGTGGTGTTAGTTTAGTGGTAAGATATTTAGTATCATTAGTTATTAGGTCGAGATTTTGAATCTCCTTAGAAC
>OVAO01001062.1:0-10058 GCA_900406285.1 Biscutella auriculata
CTACAACCTCAACCTGAGTTACTGCTTCAACAACATCAATTACTTCCCATACTTCGCCGCTTTTGGCCTCAACAATTTTCCCGCCTCCGCATTCACATTGACCTTCAAGATCATCGACTTCGTAAACTTCCTCGCGACATTGTTTCTCTTTGAGCTTCCTCAAATTTCTTCTCCCCATCTCTTTTTCTGTTAAGTGTCGAGGTGTGTCGTGAGGATTGAAAGATCATGAGGGTGGAGAGGGATTGATGAGAGTGGAAAAGTTGTAAAGGATTGATGAAAGTGGAGAGGTTGTGAGGGATTGATGAGAGTGGAGAGGTCGTGAGGATTGATGAGAGTAGAAGTACCGTAAGGGACAAGGGAAGAAGTATCGTGAGGGATCGAGAGAAGTAGAGACAAATCGCGATACATGGAATACAATTTTTGTATTAGAATGAGAGAAATATAGAGTTGAGAGAATAGGTTGAGAGATATAGAGAATGGGCGATGAGAGATTGTGAGAAATAGAGCTTGATTGTGAGAAAGTTAGAAATAGAGAGTAATCGAGATAAGGGATCGAGAGAAGAAGTGGTTGAGTAGTTTATGGCTTCTGATTAAGNTAAGGATTTTGGTCAGTTAGTTAATTTAGTTAACGTTAGGCCTGAACTGGCTCTATAAAAAAAATTTGAATTAAATTTTGAAAGTCAACAAAAGTTTGTATTTTAAATTTTAATGTGCATAGTTCATGCTAAAATGACATAAATTTGAAAGTGCATGCTTTTTTCGTTTTCTCTTAATAAATTAACGAATTATAATTTAGGTTTATCCGATTTTAGTTTTTCCGAATTGAGATTTTTTTCATTATCTGAGTGTGCTTCTTGTATTTGTTTGGTTTTCACGTAGCGATTATTGTTCTAATTGCAAGTTAAGATGTGATAAAGATTTGAAGTTAAAAGTTTAAAGATTAGAAGATTGTTTTTTAATTATTGGATTGTTCTTGTGGTGTATCTTATAGTTTATATGGCTTCCTTGAGTTTATGGTTTTAGTGATTGTTTGAGATTCTTCTGGTATTTCCTTCCATCAATATATTGTTCATTGGACTCATATACAAGAAGTGCTTTAAATTAGGTGTAGATTATTTGTTTTGATCAAAAAAAAAAAAAGATTATTTGTTTTGAAAATTTGAGATTTTAGTTGTTTTGTTTCAATTTTTGTTCTTTTGTTTGGTTCTAATAATTATTTTTTTTAATTTAGTTTTTGGAAAAAAATTTGTTTTCTTTGATTTAATGTTGGGATATTACTTAGTTTTATATTTTATCAGTCTTAATTCAATATTTCATATGAAAAAAATCAGTGAACTAAAATTTCAAAATTAATTAATTAGGAAACTAATATAAATAAATTATGAATAAGGAGGAAGATAAAACCCAAATTCAAAGTCGCTCCTTTTCTCCCCGTCTCCTGCGTCAATTCTAAGCTGTCTTCCAGAACTCTCTCTCTCTCTACATATATACTCTTTCCTTTTCTCTCCGTGAAACTATCTCTCTCTAGATTTTGTCTCTCCGCCCTTCGTTTCTCTCTCCTAGGGTTTTTCGTCTCGTTTCACTGTTTGCAGTCTATCGGAAGGGCTTTTGCGTCCGTCGATTCTATTGCGACTTTACATATCTCTCTGCCATGGCAGCTGAGAAGCTAAGGGACTTGAGCCAGCCGATTGACGTCGCTGTGCTCGATGCCACTGTTGCGGCCTTCTTTGTTACCGGATCTAAGGAAGAGGTGGTTCAATTTCTCTGCTATTTGACTCGTTGTTCTGTTTTTTCGTTCGTCTCCTTCTTCTCGATTGACTAAAAAGAGTAGGATTTAGGGCCGTTTCGTTGTTAGGGTTTTAGCAGTCTGATACGTATTCCCCTTGCTACACTTATCTCTGTCCCGCTTGAACCGTGCTTCTATAACTNAATCTGGATTTCATTGTTGTAGGGTTTAGCACTGTATTGAATTACATTTATTTAGTTCCTCATTGGGTTATTGAAAACTCGTTTTGTTCTATCTGGGTTATTTAGATCTTCCTTGGATAAATTAAGTCCCTTGTTCTTCCGTAATTCCTTGTTTCTTTGCGCGTGGTATCTTTCCGGAAAGGGACTTAAATTTTCCTGTCAGATTTGAAATTCTTTTATTCTCTGGTCTCGAGGTCATCTGGCAGTGAATTATCTTTGTTTTATCTATGTAATAGCGACATTTAAAAATCGAAAATTTGTTATGATTTTTAAAAACGTTTTGATTACTGAATCTCATTGTGCTGCTTCATTGTCAATATTCACCTCATTTGCATCTGAGTTTGTATCTTGAATTTATCGGCATTGCTTCAAAAACATGTTCAGAGAGCAGCTGCTGATCAGATTTTGCGGGATTTGCAAGCCAATCCAGATATGTGGCTTCAAGTTGTTCACATTTTACAAAACACAAAGAGTTTGGATACCAAGTTCTTTGCCCTTCAAGTAAGTTTTAACATTCTTCTATGATACCTCTCTGTTGTGCATGTTTGTTTGCTTATCTGTGCTGGCATAGTGCTATATGTTATTACTTGGACAGATCTAATGCAGGCGAGGCAACATTTGATATTGGGTATAGATTAATTCAACTATTAAATATGCTGTACGATATTAAGGTCAATTCAGTTGCTATATATGCTGTAGTTGAAACAAGAACTGAAAACTTACCGAGCAATCAAGTTGTTATGTAAGACTCTGGCACCTGTTGATTTGCCATAACCATGCCCCGTTATTATATAAAAGGTTTGATCTGGTAGTATACACATACATACTCACATCGTTTTCAGAATTTTCTATAGGATATGAAATTACCTGCCTGAAGATTTGTTTTTAAGTTGATCAATGAGTAATATGCATTAAGTTCTCAAGTTGTGGTCTCATTTATATTGAGAGGAAATTAGCAAAGGGCACGTGCATATGTAGAATGCTTATTGCTTGTAAAATCTTTGGCATATTTTGTGCCTTCATTACCCATTAGCACTTCCCGAAGTAGTTCCAAGTTTCTTTATCCAACTGTCAAAACTGTTCGTTTGAGATAATTGGCAAACAAATATTCTTTTGGCATCTGCTCTTAGGTTCTAGAAGGAGTTATAAAGTACAGATGGAATGCACTGCCTGTTGAACAACGAGATGGAATGAAAAATTACATCTCGGAGGTCATTGTACAGGTATATTCTTTTGGGATCCTAAGATTTCTTTGGATCTTACTAGGAAGCTAAGTTAACTGAACTTCTTTGACATTGTGTTTACCTTGTAGCTCTCGAGTAATGAAGCATCTTTCAGATCAGAAAGGCTCTATGTCAACAAGTTAAATGTCATCTTGGTTCAGGTATCTTCAGCACTGCCTGATAATATCCACTGCATCTGCTTAGTTCCACTTTGGTTTTGGTAGCTAATGCTTACAGATTACGCCCCAACCCAACCACCTTTTATCTTCTGGCATAACATATATTGTTATATATGAACAGATAGTGAAGCATGATTGGCCGGCAAAATGGACGAGCTTCATTCCTGACCTAGTTGCAGCTGCTAAGACTAGCGAGACTATCTGCGAAAATTGCATGGCCATTTTGAAAGTAAGAATCTTTACATGATTTTGTAACCAATTTGTAATCAGTTCTTACTGAAAACCATAATATTTCTTCCTTTGTTAGCTCCTAAGCGAAGAGGTTTTTGATTTCTCAAGAGGTGAAATGACTCTGCAGAAGATTAAAGAGCTGAAACAATCTCTAAACAGGCATGTTAATCTCTAAAAAACATTTAATTTGTGAAAATTATTTTTTCAAACTATATATAAGTATCGTGTTTATGTTGGTCAGTATCATTTATTTAACTTTATGTTCCTTTTCTATGTGCAGCGAGTTTAAACTCATCCACGAGTTATGCCTATATGTCCTTTCAGCTTCTCAAAGACAGGATCTTATACGTGCAACACTGTCTGCATTGCATGCTTATCTTTCCTGGATTCCGTTGGGCTATATTTTTGAGTCTCCGTTGGTACTATACTTAGAATAAGATATTAGGGACTGATGTTAATTGGTACGTATCTGTTGTTTCTGATATCTGTTCTGGTTATTTACAGCTTGAGACCCTCCTTAAATTCTTCCCTGTGCCAGCATATAGGAATCTCACTCTTCAATGTCTTACCGAGGTACTTTGGTTTGTAGTTCAGCTTTCCATATTTTCAATTGAATATGTCATTTAATTCTCTATTGGCTTGAATTTTTTCTGCCAGGTTGCAGCTCTAACGTTCGGGGAGTTCTACAATGTCCAATATGTCAACATGTACACAATATTTATAGGACAGTTGCAGGTATGTTATTGTCATCTTGTTTTTAATTTTCTTTTTGTCCATTGGCATTCCTAAGGTTAAAGTTGGTCTACTTCATGCTTGTCTTGGCTTCTTACCTGATGCTCGACACTTATGCTCATGTTGCAGGCAATTCTCGCACCTAGTACAAATATCCCGGAGGCATATTCAAGCGGAAGTAGCGAAGAACAAGTAAGTTCTATTCTATCCACCTTGTTTCGAGGCAGCTTGTTGATTTGAATAACTTATCAAGATTATGACGATCTGTAACTTATGTCACCTCTAGGCATTTATCCAGAACCTGGCACTGTTTTTCACATCATTTTTCAAGGTAAATATTTTTCTTTGTTGAGTAAGATAGCTCATGTTAGGTTTCTGGAATTTGGACCGAGTATACTGGATGGTTCACGGTTTGGGCTTAATGCTTCCACTATTTATATTCCTCATCTACATCTTAATTATCTCTGCATTTTTATGCAGTTTCATATACGAGTCTTAGAATCAACGCCAGAAACTGTCGCTTTGTTACTTGCGGGTCTCGAATATCTCATAAATATATCATATGTTGATGACACTGAAGTGTTTAAGGTATGTAAATTGCCATCACTAATATTATTGCTGTTTATACAGTTTTATTTTTCTTCAGAAATGCTCTTATCTGCTTTCCTGTTGGTCTGAAATAGTAATGGTTTTTGCTTGGTTGTGGATTGAGCAGGTTTGTTTAGACTATTGGAACTCGTTGGTTCTGGAGCTATTTGATGCGCATCATAATTCTGATAACCCTGCAGTAAGTGTTAACCTAATGGGACTGCAGGTAGGATATAAATCATTTCTTAGTTAAACTCTTTGATTTTGTATATTTTAGTAATTGCTATAATTAACTACAGTTGTATACTGTAGTAGTTAAAATTTTCATTTCCTTGATTTGGTTACTCACTTGGGCTTTTACATGCATATTCCCAGATGCCTTTTCTTCCGGGTATGGTTGATGGCCTTGGTTCACAAGTCATGCAACGGCGTCAACTTTATTCTAACCCGATGTCCAAATTAAGAGGGTTAATGATTAATCGCATGGCGAAGCCTGAAGAAGTGCTTATTGTTGAAGATGAAAATGGGAACATTGTCCGTGAAACTATGAAGGACAATGACGTTCTTGTCCAGTATAAGGTTTTTTCCCCATTTATACTGCTCCTCCTCAGCTATTTTAGATATATCTGGAAGTGCTAGATATAACTCAGGAAAATTGTATTTAATTTGTTTCCGACTCCCCTGTTTCCCCTTCTGATTTCCCCCCATTTTTTGTTTCAACAATTGCAGATAATGCGGGAGACATTAATTTACCTCTCACACCTTGATCATGATGATACTGAGAAGCAGGTACAGTGTGACTATGATGGTACTGGTCTACACGTATTGATTTGTGGGAAATATAACGAGGATTCGTATGATGAATTCTAGTTTAGATGTGTTATATGTGAGATTTATGTTGATACATATGTAAGCTGACTTCGGTCTGTTTGATGCTGTTGTGCTGATGTGAACTTCTGATTGTTCCTTTAAAAGATGTTGAGGAAGCTAAACAAACAACTAAGCGGGGAGGAATGGGCGTGGAACAATTTGAACACTTTGTGCTGGGCTATTGGGTCTATATCTGGATCTATGGCCGAAGATCAGGTAAAACAAAATTTCTAGAGCTCAGCCTGATTCCGTATCTTCTATTCATTATGGTGTAAAGTTTTGTGATGCACTACATTTCCGTAGCTTCTATTCATTATGGTGTAAAGTCTTATTTGTGATGCACTACATTTCGGTCTATTGTCTAATATACCATATTCGTTTTCGTGATAATTGATCTAAATTTTTTGGCCGTGTGACTTCACTGTTAATTGTTTTCTTTCTTTAGCCTTCCACATGTCATGTTCTATCCGTATCTTCTTGACTGCTCTTTACTGTGTTTTTGGATGGTTTGTTCAACCTTGCTAATTTTGTGCCAACAAAAGATTTGAGCTCCATGTTTTCTTTTTCAGGAAAACAGGTTTTTGGTGATGGTGATTCGTGATTTGTTGAATTTATGTGAGATTACAAAGGGAAAAGATAATAAAGCCGTTATTGCAAGTAATATCATGTAAGTCTATTCGATGATAAACTTAATTAGATACTACAGCTGAATTTCTGTCTAGTTTGCTGTATTTTCTAGGATGTTTTGTTTTCTGTTTAATTTGACCTTCCTGTTCTGCTTTGGCTTTGTTGCAGGTATGTCGTTGGCCAGTATCCAAGATTCTTAAGGGCCCACTGGAAGTTTCTTAAGACAGTTGTGAATAAGTTATTTGAATTCATGCACGAGACACATCCTGGTGTTCAGGTATCGCGTCTTAAAGTTTTATGAGAAACAGTTCCCCGGTAAATTCTCAGATTAAATAATGTTCTTGGAGAGTATATTGGTAACAAATAAGCTCACAGTGTGGTCTATTGTTGCTTTTCGTGTGGCATGTGCTGCAGTGGTTTAATTATAATCTGCTCGTGGTAGCATCTGGCTTGTTTTTAGACTGAGTATTCTTTCATAGAGCTTGCACTTTTCCAATTAAAGATAATTAATAATTATGATATCCTTTCAGGACATGGCATGTGATACATTCTTGAAAATAGTTCAGAAGTGCAAGCGCAAGTTTGTTATTGTTCAGGTAGGTATCACTATGTTTAATATACATTTTTATTCTTCCATTGCCCCTTAAACGAAATCTGAGATATATAGTTCATTGTGGCTTTCAGGTTGGAGAAAATGAACCATTTGTATCCGAACTTCTATCAGGCCTTGCAGCAACTGTTCAAGATCTTGAGCCTCATCAAATTCACTCATTTTATGAATCAGTATGTTTTCCAGAGCATCTCTAGTTTGCCGATCAGAGCTATTTCTGTGTAGTGATTTCTTTGTTTTTCTATCTTCAGGTTGGTAATATGATCCAAGCAGAATCAGATCCTCAGAAGAGAGATGAATATCTCCAGAGGTTGATGGTACTCCCAAACCAGGTNGATCAGAGCTATTTCTGTGTAGTGATTTCTTTGTTTTTCTATCTTCAGGTTGGTAATATGATCCAAGCAGAACCAGATCCTCAGAAGAGAGATGAATATCTCCAGAGGTTGATGGTACTCCCAAACCAGGTATGTTAATGTAATATCTGGGTGCTGAGCTTTTGTTTAGAAAGCTGGCTAAAACTGTTCCTTTTTATAATACAGAAATGGGCAGAAATCATAGGACAGGCACGCCAAAGTGTAGAATTTCTTAAGGATCCAGATGTTATACGTACAGTGCTTAATATCCTACAGGTCTGATTTCTAACCTTTTCCTCACAATGCATTATTAGATCAGCACGTGAAATCATGTGTCTGTAATAGCTGAGTTTTGTGCATCTCTTGGTGTTAAGATAAATGTTAATATTGCAAGGTGTTAACTAAGAACTTGTATCTTTTCCTGCAGACTAACACTAGTGCCGCTGCTTCATTGGGAACATACTTCTTATCCCAAATTTCCTTGATCTTCTTGGATATGTTGAATGTATACAGGTGAATCCATGATGCATCATTATAACCTTTAATCGTTATATTCACCTTTCCTTGTTATTTTACTTGGAGGTTCATTTTTTCCCCATTGTTACACCAGAATGTACAGTGAGCTTGTGTCAACGAGCATTGCTGGTGGGGGACCATATGCTTCCAAGACATCTTTTGTAAAAATCTTAAGGTTTGGATAGTCTTATGCACCAAAGACAGTTTTTGATGCCTCTATTTGGCAAACTGATTTTTTTTAATGTTGTACTGCTTTGCTGTTCAGATCTGTTAAGAGGGAGACCCTTAAACTGATAGAAACCTTTTTGGACAAAGCTGAAGACCAGCCACATATAGGGAAACAATTTGTGCCTCCAATGATGGAATCAGTACTTGGTGACTACGCGAGGAATGTGCCTGATGCTAGAGAATCAGAAGTTCTGTCACTCTTTGCAACCATTATCAACAAGTATGCCTCTTTTCATTTTATGTGGGCCGTAGTAAAAGGGTGTCCCCAGCTGCATCATCCTTAATTATATTCCTTTTAATCATCATGGATGGTGATATGCAATATTAAAAAAATATCCTGCAAGATTTGATTTGGAACTTAAATTCCCTCAAAGTTTGCATGCTTTTTAATTTGTTCTTAGGTACAAGGCGACAATGTTAGATGACGTGCCTCACATATTTGAAGCTGTTTTCCAGTGTACATTGGAGGTAAAAGATTTCATGAACCTTGCTATTTGTAGTCTCTGCACAATCATTACAGTTTTAAAAATAAATGAAGAGACGTGACATTTTCACTTTGGTGAAGGACATGAAGTAGTTTAGATTCAGAAGTTCATAAAAATCATGTTATCACTTACCTTAAGTTTGATCTTAATTGTAAGTGGGTGGGGTGGTTTTTGAATTATTTACTGCGGCATGATTATTTGCTTGCTCCTTTATTCCTTCAGAAGCGTTAAGTCTGACACATGCTTTGTATACCTTACTGACACTTACCATTTTACATCCTTCTGCAGATGATAACTAAGAACTTTGAAGATTATCCGGAACACCGGCTCAAGTTTTTCTCATTACTCCGTGCCATTGCTACTTTTTGTTTCCCTGCCTTGATAAAGTTATCGAGTCAGGTTCGTGAATTCGTTTTCGTATATATTTTACTTCGTCTGATCTAATGAGCTTATGGCTTTTATCCCAAGACTCGCCTCAATATCACATTATTTTTGTACTGTCTTGTCATTTTGCATCAGCAACTCAAGCTAGTGATGGATTCAATTATCTGGGCGTTTAGACATACTGAGAGAAATATCGCTGAAACCGGGCTTAATCTTTTGCTTGAGATGTTGAAAAACTTTCAGGTTTGGTGTTTGTTTTCCTTTCTTGTAGCTTTGTGGCTGTGGCATATATGATGCATGGTCTAACATTTGCCTCTGATTGTCACAGAAATCTGCGTTTTGTAATCAATTCTACCGATCATACTTTATGCAAATCGAGCAAGAAATATTTGCTGTTTTGACTGATACCTTTCATAAACCTGGCTTCAAGCTGCATGTGTTGGTGCTGCAGCATCTGTTTTGCCTGGTAAAACCCCATCTTTTCTCTCATCTCATCTTATGGTTAGCTTAATTGGAAATTGATAGTTCTATCCACTCAGGCTTTTGTTGCTATATATATATATATATTTTCAGGTTGAGAGCGGTTCTTTGACGGAACCTTTGTGGGATGCTGCANGTAGCTTAATTGGGAATTGATAGTTCTATCCACTGAGGCTTTTGTTGATATATATATTTTCAGGTTGAGAGCGGTTCTTTGACGGAACCTTTGTGGGATGCTGCAACCGTGCCTTATCCGTATCCGAACAATGCTACCTTTGTTCGTGAATACACCATTAAGCTATTGAGCTCTTCGTTCCCAAACATGACTGCAGCAGAGGTAAGTTTAAAACATAATATTGTCAAATCTATGCTTGTTTTTTCAGTTTTCATGTTTGATTCGTCTTTTTTTTTTGTGTCAAATCTGATAATTATCACAGGTCACACAATTTGTGAATGGACTTTACGAGTCTAGAAATGACCCATCTGGATTTAAGAGTAATATTCGTGACTTTCTTGTACAGTCTAAGGAATTTTCCGCTCAGGTAATTAAGTAGTCCAATAGTTGTTAAGAACTAGAAATCGAT
>OVAO01001063.1:0-16637 GCA_900406285.1 Biscutella auriculata
GCATCCTGATATAGGGGTAATAGAGAAGTTGACTCTGTTAGGGTTTACGAGCTTTGAAACGGGACCCGCCAAACTTCACAAACACGAGTTTTTTTGCCGCTCAATATCGGCCTCTCTCTCCCCTTTCGACTAGTCCTCAAATTTTTATCTAAACCGAAAGAATCCAACTGTTCAGATATAACCAATAGATTTTCACCCGCCTACGACCCGGGGTTATTTTGTCATTAATATTTCTAATTAGATTTATATTATGAAATTTAAATAAGTAATAATTATTGATAAAAAATATTTAAATTTATTTGTAAAAATTTAGTATTTAAAGAAAATATTTTTTTGAATTATCTATATGTAAACATAATTTTAAATATTTTATTCAGAGATTAGAAATTATATAAAGATAAATATTTGTTAAAAATTAATTTATTTTAAATCATTTCTTTAGAGTATTTTAAGATAAAATATTTTTTGTAAGATTAAATAAATAAAATGAATATGATAACATAATGAAAAAAGTAATATAATTATTTGAAGTCCAAAATTTTAATATTTGAAGAAAAATCTAAAGAATAAAAAGGTGAATATATTAAAGAATAATTATACTAAAGAATATTATTTTAAAAATACTTATTAGGTATATCATAGTTAATTTTAATATTAAAAAATAATCAATTCGTGATAATCACGTGTAGGCATTCATGTGGTTAAAAATATTTATTAGATATATCATAACTGCTTTTAATATTCGATCTTTTTAACTATAATTACTTTTAGAAAATCGTATGATTAATTTACCTATTTATTAATAAAATAGTTTAATGATAATTATGTATAGAAAATAATATGGTTAGAAATAAATATGATTTAATTTTTCTAGTCATTAGATGAAATAGTCTATTATAACTTTTTAAGTAGATTTATTATGTTTTAATAGAATAGATTCGAAAGGATATAAGATTTGATACTAGATTAGATCGAATATTATCTGAATATCCATGGATATTCGAAATAAACCTATGCAAAAATCAAAATCGAAAACCTAAAATAAACTGAGAAACATTTTGGGTTCGGTTTATTTTCAATTTAGGCCGGTTTGTATTCAATTAATATATTACTTCTTCATTAGTCCATATTCTTTTGTTTCTTAGAATTTTCAATTATTTTCTTTCCATAGAATCTTCGAATGATTAGTATTTAGCAATTTATTCATGTTTTCAAAATTAGTATAATTTAGCCATTTCTTTCTTTTTTATAGAAAGTTATTTTCTAATTGACCAAAATGAAAATGGATCGTTATTCTGTGTGTGAAACGATACGAAAATGTCGTCTGATTTATCAAATCTAACAATTACTTCTAAATATTCCTCCATTTTGCATTTCTTTATATTTGCAACATTAACGAATAACTTTTTTTTATTTATAAATGAGTGATGCACTTTAGGTAATAAACAAATTAAAAATAGAAATAGTTCAACTACATATGTTTACACAAATTATGAATTTGTTACGTATGACTTATGTTATGTATGGCTTAATCTTTACATATGTCTTAATCTTTTGTTTATGTTATGACACTGTTCAACTACGTATGTATGATGCTCTGTTGGTATGATTATGCAGATGAGTTATGGGTTTTATCATTTGATGTTATTTTGCATATGGTAATCTCATCGTGTCATGAGAACTCGGTACATATGAGGAAACGAATAAGGAGGGAGACATTGTCGTTTCAGAGGATCATAATGATGGTGGATCTGAAAACAAACGGAAAGCAAACCAAGGAACAAGCCAAGCACCAACAGTGAAGAAGACAATGTCTATTGTGTGGAATTACTTCAAACGACTTGAGCAAAATCAAGATAGATGCACGTGCAACTACTACGGTAATGAGTTCACATTTGCATCCAATGGAGAAACCTGAAGAACCATATGGTTTCAGTATTTTTGGTTTATTCGAATTTTCCGGATTATTTTGGGTATATTTTATTCAATTCAAGTCAGTTACCCGATCCATATCCGATCCGAATCAAATCTGAATTGATCCGAAAAACATTTCAGATATTTTTTGGATTCAACGACAATATCTGATATCTGAACCGAACCGACGAGATCTGAACCGAAACCGAACCGATATTGATTCATATCACATATGGATCTTAATCCCATATCTGAAACCCAAAAAATTTGAATCGTATCCGAAATCCCAAGACTACTAGAGACTATATAGAAAACAGAACTTATCATCTCTTGCAAAAAATGATGTTTGAGAAAAATCTCATTTTTTTGTCATCTCGTATTTTATTAATTAAAAATAAACACATTATACAATTGTAAGCAGACACAAAACGAGAAAAGACAAAGTTATCCCCGGAAACAAGGAAAACACAAATAACAAGACAACGAAAGCCAAGATTTGGAACCACATAACCAAAACGAAGACAAGGGGATAAGATACGTTGGAGAAGAAGGCTGAACACCTAACTGCTAGTGCTGCTTATTGATGAACCACAAATGTCTAAGGCTAATGGAAAGGCTTCACTCGAACTATACGAAGAGAAGTTCCATGAGCAACATGAGACTAAACACATGATTTCGGAAATCTTGGATAATGCACTCAGATAACGAGCCTTTTTCTTTCTGATTTTCCTTGGCACGAAAATAAACTCCGCTAGGGCTTCGAAACGATAAGACCACAAAGAAAAGCCTCTCACCACTACTAGAAACCCTAGAACCTCCGGAAGAATGAGACAATTCTGAAATGAGGCAGCAAACCCAACCGCTCCCACTAGCAGGATCGAAAAACCATCGACGACACCCGATTAAAAGCCGCTACACCAAAGGATACCCGAGAGAAACCAAATCCGACATCAAACCAAAAAGGAACTGAAAGGATGAGTGACCTTCGAAAATTGGTCAAGATAGATCGCCTAACCCGACATTATCCCCACAGAACGCTAAACCAACAACACCGAGACCAAAATCAAGGCTACCTCGAGACCGCTGGCTCACGCCAAACAAAAACGGAAGCCTAACATTAACAAAACAACAAAAGGGCTGACTCACGCAAAAAAACAACGAGACCTAACAACGAAACCAAGAATAGACCGGAGACTTACTCCACAAGACCTAATCGACGTGCAACAACACTGCAACCCAACTAACACCGGGCACACCTCTGCACCGCAAGCTCAAACATCTCGTCACGGAAAAAACAAACGACAGAGGCGGAAAAAGAATAAAAGGGGTTGTGATCAGGCTCAGAGGATTGGCAAATCCCAGGTAGAGCTGCAGCACCTCGCCAGAGGGAGAGGAATGACCCACGTCGGAGTTGCGAAACTGGAGAAGCAGAGGAGATCCCAAAATGAAACAAAAAGTAAAAAACAACATACTAGAAGACAACAGACAGAGGTATCCGGCGATAATGCTCACAAGCCGTCGATCGCCGGCCTTGACAGAAAACAAAAATGAAAAGGGCGGCTGCGAAGTAAGAATTTAGAGAGAGGATTTTTAAATTAGGATTTTTTACCCCTAATCAGCTTTTTTCCTTGAAAAGACAATTCTGAGAAGCTCAAAACTTCAAGACCCCAAAATATTGAAAAACCTATTATATTAAAATAAAATAAATCTACTACAAAATATATTAAATTATTTTTAAGATGATTAAGTGAATATTTGGTTATAATAATATTATTTATCTATCACAATATCTCTATCACAATATCTCTCTAAGATGATTATCATAATATTTGGTTAAACTATTATTTATATTTTTAATATTTAATAATTTAATAATATTATTTCTTTATAATTGATCATTTTTTAAAAACAATATCTCTAGAAGCATATTCATTATTATTAAATCTTTTTAGGAATTAATAATTTCAAAGAAATATTTAATATTTTAAAGGAATATTAGGAGTATAAATTTAATCTGTTTTATAATTGTTACTAGATATTTTTGTTATAAGAAAATACAAATCACGAAATTCAAATAATATTTAAAAATCATTAAATTGTAAGCACATAAATTATTTTGTTAATAATTTTAATAATAGGTTGAATTTATCTATATTAAATAAATAATATTTAAAATATATTATTTATAGCATTTTTATTAATCTAACCATTTTTAAAAATTAATATCAATATAACCATATTTTTAAACTAATATCAATTTTAAAAATGGTTTAATCAATTATATATTGATCAATATTTTCATATAAATTTTCGAATCAAACATAAATAACGTATATTGGATATATTATCATATTTTATAATTTAAAATGTTAAATATTAGTATTAATTTTAAAATAAAAATAGGTGTGTTGAACGCGGATTCACCTCTAATAGAAAATTAAGAGTGATTTGTTAAATAATCCTATAGTATATATACTCATATGTGTTTATGTTTGATAAATTAGACAATAAAGAGACGAGGAACAAGTAGATAATTGGTAAAGTGGAGAAGTGGTTCACTTTCTGAATATCTCACTTATGATTTCATTAACATGTACAAGTCTTATTTATAAGGGGAATAGATCGGTTAAATCGACCTAAGCTTAAGTAAAATAATAATATTATACTATAGGATAATTATCTTTTCTATCATTTCTCCTTAATTATTCATAATTTTACGTTGTCTTTGTTAATATTTTTATCATAGAAAAATTTAATGGGATAAAATCTATGATGAGCGAAAAATAATACAACAACGTCGATTCTTCCTGAAGCCTCCTTATTGTAGTCATCATAAATGGCGCATTCCAATGTTTTGAACATGTTTCTTGAATCATCATAGTAGAAAGCATCTTTGGAAGAGTGTTGAACCTGAATTATAAGGTGGATTGCATTGCTGTCTCGTTAAAAACTTTATCAGAAAAACCTTATAGGAGAAAACCTTGATAAAGAAAAGAGTACAACTCGCATGATGCCTTCATGAAATTTAGTGACTTTGGAACATTTGGTGTTGTCAAGCCATTTGGCATCTTCAGGATATTCTATGTCTTCAGGACATTATATGTCTTTGGTTTAACTAACACATCTAGTACCTTTATGAGATTGATGAATCATGTGCTTAGGAAGTTTTTTGGCTTGTTTGTGGTGGTTTAATTTGATGACATTCTTATCTATAACAAGTGCCTAATGATCATATTTCTCATCTTGAATCGGTTTTAAGTCTTCTTAGACAAGAGCAATTGTATGCTAACTATTTCAAATGCACATTTGTACGGATAACCTAATCTTCTTAGGTATTATTGTAAGTGCAGAAGAAGTTAGAGTGGATGAGGAAAATGTCAAAACTATTAGAGAATGGCCAACTCTCAAGACCGTGGAAGAAGTAAGAAGTTTCCATGGCCTAGCCGGCTTCTATAGGAGGTTTGTGAAGGATTTTAGCACCTTGACAGCTCCCTTGACTGAGGTCATCAAGAAGACTGTAGGATTCAAGTGGGAGAAGGCACAAGAGGAGACATTCCAAGCCTTAAGGGACAAACTCACAAACGCTTTACTACTCATGCTACCCGACTTCTCCAAAACATTTGAGATAGAATGTGATGCTTCCGGCTTTGGTATAGGAGTTGTGCTTATGCAAGGCAAAAGGCCCATTGCCTATTTCAGTGAGAAACTTGGAGGAGCAACCTTGAACTACCCCACTTATGATAAGGAGATGTATTCACTTGTCTGGACCTTACAAACTTGGTAACATTATTTGTAGCCGAAGGAGTTCGTCATCCATACCGACCATGAATCCTTGAAGCATCTCAAAGGGCCAACACAAGCTGAGCAAGAGGCATGCTAGGTGGGTAGAATTCATTGAAACATTCCCTTATGTCATAGTCTACAAGAAATGTACGGACAATGTAGTCGCTGGTGCATTGTCCTAGAGGTACACTCTTCTCTCTAGTATGAATGCTAGACTTCTAGGTTTTTAGCAACTTAAGAACTTATACTCTACTGATTTAGACTTTCAAGAGGCTTATAAGAGTAGTGATGAGTTTCGTTTTGGCCATTACTTTAAGAACAATGAGTAATTGTTCTTTGATAATAAGTTGTGTGTGCCTAATTTTTCTACTCGAGAGTTGTTGATTAGGGAAGCTCATGGAGGAGGACTCATGGGTCATTTTGGCATTGAGAAAACTCTCAAAGTGATGCAACACCACTTCTTTTGGCCACAAATGAAGACAAATGTGGAGAGGATATGTTCCCAATGCATCAAGGGCAAAAAAGCTAAGGCTAAATCTCAGCCTCTCGGTTTGTATACACCATTACCTATTGCTTCTCATCCTTGGCATGATCTATCTATGGATTTTGATGTTAGGACTGCATAGAACTAAAACTCGAAATGATTATATCTTTGTGGTAGTTGATAGGTTTTCAAAGATGTCTCATTTCATTCCATGTCACAAAACGGATGATGCATCTCATATATCTAACTTATTATTTAGAGAAGTAGTTAGGCTTCATGGCATGCCTAAGTCAATTGTTTCGGATAGGGATACTTTTGTTCCTTAGTCACTTTTGGAGAACCTTGTGGAATAAACTAGGGACAAAGCTATTGTTTTCAACAACTTTTCACCCATAAATTGATGGCCAAACGGAAGTAGTGAATAAAACTATGGGCATGTTGCTTAAAGCTTTGATTAAGAAGAACTTTAAGACTTGGAAAGAATGTTTGCCTCATATCGAGTTTGCTTATAATCATGCTAGACATTCAACCACTAAGTTTTCTTCATTTGAGATTGTATATGGCTTCAATCCTCTTACGCCTCTAGACTTAATCTCTTTACCATTGAGTGATAGTGTGAGTCCCGAAGGACAAGATAGGACTGAGCACATGAAGAAGCGCCATGAGGAGGCTAAGAAGAACTTGGAGTCCAAAACTGAGCTATATGCAAGACATGCTAACAAGGGCCGAAAACCGCAAGTGCATAAGGAAGGAGACTTGGCGTGGATATGCCTTAGGAAGGACCAGTTTCCGGAAGAAAGGAACTCAAAGTTGAAGCCACAGATTGATGGACCATTCAAGTTAACCAAGAAGATCAACAACAATGCCTACCAACTAGATCTTCAAGGTAATTACAATATTAGTACTAGTTTCAGTGTTGCTGACTTGATCCCTTTTCGTGAAGGAGACAAGGATTTGAGGCCAAATCTTCTTCAAGAGGGAGGGATGATATGATCATGGAGAGCTTGGACGGAACTGATGAACAAGACAATGTGTCTCTCCAAGTGCCTATCAGACCTATTACTAGAGGAAGATCTCAGAGGCTTGCTAGAGCCATGATGCGTGCATGGATGGATTGAGATAAGCACAACCAATACTTGGAGCTAGAGGATGATCAAGATTCGTTGCATTACATCCAAGTATCAACTTAGGTTCATGGGAGGGTGGACACTCTTTTTTCTTCGGTTGAGATTTGTCCCATTGGGTTTACTCACCAAGGTTTTAATGAGGCCCTTACTCCAATCAAAGCCTTCAGATGAACCACCAAGGAAGTCATCTTATCATGCAACCCAAGACTTAATCAAATATGACCGCTGCTTTTTGCTTCCTTTCTATCTTTCCCAAAACTCAGCGTTTCATTTAGGGGTTTCCTTTCTTTTCTTTCAAGTTGAGAGTATTTAAACTCATTGTAAGCCAAACTTGGTCTTTTAGCTATCTTTGAATCAAAATCCCTAAGAGAACTTTTCTCTCAAGATTGCTCATTTCTCGTCGTGTGTCATATCGCCAAGATCCCCTTCAAGTGTGTCATATCTTGAAGGTTTGGTGTATCCAAAGCCAGCCATAGCTTTGGTGGCAATTCGTTCCATCTTGCATTTGAAGTTATTACCGGAGTCACGCACACAATAACTTTTCCATCGATTACGACAACTTTCCGTACCATCCGCCGTCCATACCAGTCGTCGACCATTTCGCCCCATTGTCTATTCCATCAACCATTCCACGTTTTACTCTAACCCATCTTTTGTCTACTTCCATCTCATCCCTTCAGACCCTCATGTGCAAGTTTTCATCTTCGTGGCCTGAACAGTTCTCGAGATCTAGCGTTGAGGTCGCGGTCTCACTCCGACTGACTAAGCTTTCTCCTTCAAGTGGGTTCGATCTTCCATGGGGACTGTATCACCACCAATTCCACGAGCTTCAGTTCGAGAATCCTTTGGAACATCTAGACTATTTCGATAGAATCTATCAGACATTCAAGATGGAGAACGTCACTGAGGACGCCTACAAACTTCGATTGGAATTGCTCAAAATTTGGAGAAGAATCTCACCCTCAATTCCATACTCACCTGGAATAATTGCAAGCAAGCATTCTTATCAGCATTTTACTCACCAACAAGGAAATACAAGATAAGAACTGACATCTCCACCTTTTCTCAAATGAGTACTAAATCACTATATGGGTGATAAGATGGTTTTTATGTGGTTTAGTGAGTGCAGTGTAGTGGTATGATGGTGGGTGTTTTATCGAACCAATCTTAGGGGAAAATAAAAGGCTAGTTCTATTAGGCTGCTAAGTCTAAGCCTAAATGGTTAGGGGTTGTTCTGTCACTAAACAATCCTAGAAATCGATGGTAATAGATGAAAATTTAGAAATAAAAGATAACTTATAGACCAGGGCAATCGAAATGGACAATTATATTCATGCTACCAGATAGTTCAATTCACACAATCAAGCTTGTCTTATGTCTAAGAATTTCTAATGTAAATTAACCCACTTCCCTGGTGAAAATTATTTCCTAATTATGCAATTTAAACAATCCCATGAAAGAAAGAACAATCAAAAAACATTAAATTCAATTCCATGCAACAATCTATAGTCTTAAAACAATCCCTTGAATATGATCTATAAACAACAAATTTCATATTTTCCGGAATTTCATCGAACAACTTCCAGGCGATGAAATTCCCGAGATCTAGTCTAGGTTAGCTACTCATATTCTAGCATTGAGATCATGAAATTGAAGAAGACATTAATCCTATCAGTCCTAAACCATGCTAGCAATCAAAGAAACCTATTTCTAACCCTAATCCATAAGTTATATGGAACTCCTCAGAACTCATATCCAAAACACTTAGGGAGTTTCTAGACATGGATTCATGTTCAACAAAGATGAATAGAAAGGTAAAACAGGAAATCAAAGACAAAAACTAAAGTAAACAATTAAAATTGCAAATAACAATGAAAGAAAGCAAGGAATATAAGATAGAAAACTAGAAAACTACTCTGGAAACAATATAAAATCGCGCTAAAACGTCTTAGGGTTTTAGTCATAGGGCTACCTTTATATAGTAAGCCCTAAAATAAAGTGTAAAAAGAGAAAAAGCCATAAATCGGGGCCTGGTACTGATCCCCTTGACCGGTACCCTTGACCGATGTACTCTCGCCGTATGAGATCTGGGGAATGTACCGGTCACCAATTGTGACCGGTGGCTTGGTCGCTACGTGCCTTCGGGTATGCTCTACCTAATTGAACCGGTCACTAGACCTGACCGGTGTGGTGACCAGTATGTCTTCTCTGATGCTCTTATCTATTTGGACCAATCACTGGGCCTAACCGGTAGTGTAGACCGGTGCGGTCCATCTGTCGGGTCTTCATGCAATGCACTGGTGAGGGGTACCGGTCTAGTTGACCGGTATGTTGTCCTGGTTTTTGAGATTTTGAGACTTAGGCAGAATTACTCCTTGATCACTCCTTTTGGTCCATTCCTTGCATGATTCCAACTCCACACCTGAAATATCATATGTATGCAAAACGCAACCTAAGGGACTCTAAATGTGTCCTAAACTAATAAAAACACTAATGAAAACCGAGTTAAAAACCGATAAAATCACGACACATCAACTCCCCCAAACTTATCCTTTGTTTGTCCTCAAGCAAGACAAAATGTCTGTAAGGGAGCGAAGTTTGAAATAGGTGGGAATCTCAGCTAAGTGGTTACAGGCAAGGAAACAATGCAGATAATTTCAGACACACAAGAATGAGTTAATCTACAACTTAAAGCTTCAAACACCTAGGCATCTAAACTAACTATAATCCGGTTTCTATCACAAGACATCCAAAAGAAAGCAAAGTATGATTCTCAGACGATAGCAAAGTGGTATAATCCCTACTTCTCAACCCTTTCAGAGCCTTTCAGGTCACTAGTGGTCATTGGTCCCTTTCCTTTCCCATTCTTTATTGCATAAAAATAAATATAGGTTGTTTTTTTTTTTTTTGCAATTCAAATGGTTGATTACCCATCAAGCTTTGAGCGTATCATACTAAGAGAATAGGTGTGGTACTTAGGTAGATTTCCCGCAATTCTTCTCGGGTATATCTTCCAAGAATGGAGAGAGGCGGACATAACCAACTTTGCATGAGAACCTAGTTGGGTAGGTTCAAGTAAGGCCCCAAGACTATTGGTAAGTACTCCATAGTTAAAACCAATTCCATAACCCGAATAAACAAAATCATCAAGACTACCCAAAAGTATCAACTTAAGAATGTTTCCAACTAAACAAGTTTGCTAAAATCACCTAAGAAGATCATATAAGGGCAAAGAAAACTGAAACATCATTGATTCCCTACATGTATGCTCTAAACTTGATCCTAAAAAGATGAAAATGCATGACTATCAAAACCTAAGAAAAATTGAGAGAAAAACGTCTCTAGGGTTTTGGGGGGTTGACCTTTATATAGGAAACCCATAATCGATTCAAATATGGAAACTAGATATGAGGCGGCGAGGCCTCCGCCGGTCAGTGCAGACCGGCGCGCCTCCTCTAGATCCTCATGCTCGATCTCCGCCGGGCACGGCTTCACCGGCGAGGCTGACCGGCGGTCTTCCTCCAGGATCTCCTGGTTGGTCTTCTCCGGTCTGGCCTTGACCGGCGTGGTCTTGGCCGGCGCCCTTGGACTCTTCTAGACTTGATCGCTTTTGCTCGTTTTCTCTCCGTACTTGCTGGGTTCATCTCTTTTGCTTCCTCTGCACCTGAAATGGTGAAAAACATGCAAATGCAACCTAAAGACTCTAAAATGCATCCTAGACTAACGAAAAACGAATGTAAACCGAGGGGTAAAATCGGTAAAATCCACACTCATCAACTCCCCCGAACTTATCCGTTGCTTGCCCTCAAGAAAAACAAATGGTAAATTAAGGGTCAAGGTTTGAAAAACAAGAACCAAACAACCTAAAGTTTTCGATGAGAGCACTTCCAACCTAACATGACTACTCGTCTTATCATTCAAACATCGCTACCATCAATCATCATAACTGTGCCAAGTCATTCCACTTAACTAGCCTAATCATGATTTCCTACATTCAATTAAAACAAGAGTGGAACATGATTAAGGTACACAATGGTTTCAATCGGTTTGGTCTAATGGGGATTCAATAACAAAAGAGAAGGTTTCACACAAGGCATGAAGGTTGATTGTAATACGGTTTCTCTCGCGGAGTGAAACAATTATAGCAAAATCAGGAAAGATAAAAAGCAATTGGGGCGTACAATTTGGAACATCTATTATTCCCCCAAACTTTGACCTTAGCATCTACCTGATTCTAGCCTTTCAGCCTTTTTCTTCTTCCTTCTTCTTTTGACCTTAGGGATTTTCTTATTCCTAGGCTCTTTCTATTTTATCTAACTCCCAGGCTTTATTTTTTTCTTTTGTTTCTTTTTCTTTTATAGCCTCACTCTTTTTGGAGCGTCTTTTCTTTTTGCTTCTAGAGTCTACTAAGCCTTTGGCTTTTCTTATCTTATCCCTTTTTATTTCTACCCATTTTTCGTTTTCTCTTTTCAAGAATTTCCATGCCAAACTCATAATCCCAAAACCTTAGTTCTACCCATAATCAGATCGAAATCAAGATCGAGAGTTGACTAGGTTTTTCTTTTTCTTTTTTTAATCAGATCCCAAACATCCTAAGCTACCCAAATAGATGATCTCTATTGTCGCTCTCTATACTTTCAGGTTTTTGCAAAATTGCAATCAATGAATTTTAAAAAGGAGAACTCACATAAATGTTTTAGGCCAAGGGTGCAAAAAGGATTGAGAGGGAATCATTTTAAAAATGAGAATGACTGAATTGGGCAAGAGGTGTTTCGGTCTAAACTGCCCAAATTCGTGCTTGAATATAGAAAATACCATGAAACATCGTGCAACCAAAATCATGCTAATTATAGTCGGATTAAAAACTCATATTATTGTGAAAGCAATCCTAAACTAGCAAGTATCAAAGATCATGGTCTTAGCTTATCCTATATCAGGCATTGATATGTAGAACTTCAAGACTTTTCGAAACTATTAAGTCGGAATCGATGATCTAAAGTGAAGGTGTTTTGATTCCTTTTTGAAAACACGAAGAAAATGCGATCTAAATGTGATTCAATCCTATACTAAGGTGCAATGAAATCATAGACATATAAACCCGAATGAAAATGAAGAAAATAAATAAATATATATGTATTTCTTTTTTTTTTTTAATTTTTTTAATTTTTTTTATGCAAAAATGATGCTTAAACGAACAATCAAACATATTAGTCGAAAGATGAGTACTCCCCCAAACTTAAACAACACAGTCCCTGTGTGTCTCTATTCGGAGAAGAATCGAGGATTAATAGTTTGAAATGAAAATATGCGAAATTTCAAAGTTGCAGAGTAATACCGGATTGGAACGAGGGAAACAGATCACGTTTCTGGGATAGGTGCGCCGGTCATGCACACGCCGGTGTGGGCAGACCGGCGGGATTCGTACAGGCCACGATTCAGCGGTCACGCCGGTCACTCGCACCGGGGTGCACAGACCGGCGTGGGTCTTCCAGTTCCTCTGCGCAAGTCCCGCCGGTCAAGCACACCGGTGTGTGCAGACCAGCGAGGTCCTCCCCGTCGTGGTTGTAAGGCCTTCGCCGGTCAGGACAGACCGATGTGCCTGACCGACGTTGGCTGCAGGAACATGTTCCAATACCACGCCGGTCAGCACAGACCGATGGTGCTGACCGTTGCTTGCCCTCTGGGTACTTAGACTTCCCCGTTTGCCTTGTTCATCGAGCTCCATATGATCCATGCCTCGCACTAACCACAGTATCAGTGAGTGTGGTCTCTTATTGACCAGAAATAATGAGTAAACCTGCAAGGATCATCAAGTACCAAAACCAAAAACCCAGTCCAAATTTCCCAAAAGAAGAACAAAATAGAAACGAAAAATCAAAAACGAAAAGCATTAAAAATGATAAACATGGGACTTCCTCCCAAGTGAGCTTGTTTAACGTCTCTAGCTTGACTCATCTGGTTCTCTTACACCCGAAAGAGAAAACAAATATAGAAAAAAAATTAGAAAACTGGAAAAAATAAAAGAACCTAGTCCCTAGCAAATCCAAAAGACTAATGGCTAATTAAAATTCCGATTTGGCAACGGTGCCAATTTGATACACACTATTTTGGTGTATATGCAAATGAATGAAGTATAGGGTAGTGGGTGATCGAGGTTGTCGAACCAACTCGGGGGTAATTAACTCACAAGTCCTATGCTAGATTTTACTAAGTCTAAGCAACACAAAATGAGTTTGTTTGTCACTAACAACTCCTAAGCAAATGACTAAAGTAAAACATAATCTGAAAATGCAAACCAAAATACTAAACTGCAAATGATAAAATACCAGAATTTAAAAGACAAGCTTATGGATAAGGGAATTGACAATTGATAGGGAATTTCATGATAGAATGGTTTTACTACTACCTTTGGCTTGTTCTATGTTAGGAATTTCTAAACTAGATTAGCTCGCTCCCGCAGAACTAATCCCTATTCTAATCCTACCATTACAAAATCCCTTGGTAATGAAGCAACATTAGAAAGCATTAGACACAATTCCATAATAAACAATTAATCGATAACTTACACAATCCCTTGGAAAGAATCGACTAACAACCTATCTACTTAATTCCAGAATCCTATCAATGACCTCTCGGGTGATAAAATTCCTATAGATCTAGATTTGGTTAGCTACTCCTAATCTAGCATTAACACATAAATAAGTTGAGAACATCATTTTTACTATAGCTTTAAACCATTTCTAGCAATCTAAACCCTATTAATCTAACCCCTAACCCATAAGCTTAAGCAAACTACTCACAACTCATATCTAAAACACTTGGAGAGTTTTTAGACATAACTTGTGAGAAGGGTTGCAATTAGAACAACAATCAAGCAAGAATAACAATAAAGAACAATGAATAATCAAATAAAACAACTTGCACAAATAAAAAGTACCAAAGTATTCTCTCACAAATGAGATCTAAACTTCCAAACCTAAGAAAAATTGAGAGAAAAACGTCTCTAGGGTTTTTGGGGGTTGGCCTTTATATAGGAAACCCAAAATCGATTCAAATATGGAAACTAGATATGAGGCGGCGAGGCCTCCGCCGGTCAGTGCAGACGGCGAGGCTGACCGGCGTGCCCTCTCCAGGGCCGCTGTTCGGTCTGCGTCGGTCAATGCAGACCGGCGCGTGTGGCCGGCGCGCCTCCTCCATATCCTCATGCTCGATCTCCGCCGGTCACGGCTTCACCGACGAGGCTGACCGGCGGTCTTCCTCCAGGCTCCCCTGGTTGGTCTCCGCCGGTCTGGCCTTGACCGTCGTGGTCTTTGCCGGCGCCCTTGGACTCTTCTAGACTTGATCGCTTTTGGTCGTTTTCCCTCTGTACTTGCTCGATTCCTCTCTTTTGCTTCCTCTGCACTTGAAATGGTAAAAACATGCAAATGCAACCTAAAGACTCTAAAATGCATCCTAGACTAACGAAAAATGAATGAAAACTGAGGGGTAAAATCGGTAAAATCCACACTCATCATGCACCCAGAATCCCATCCCCTTACTGCGGACTTCGTGGCACTCGAACAAACGCTTAGGCGGTTAAGCTTCAGCGCTTATCCTCTTATCACGGCGAATGGTCTTAGCTCCCATATCTTCTTGGGTTTCATTTTTTTAAAGCTAGACCTCTTTATTTTTGAAAACTTTTTTCTTTTTTCTTTTTATTTTGTTTTTCTTTTGATTTTCTGTCTTAAAGCTTTTGGGAAGAGAGGGGGAACCTTAGGCAACCATATACACTATCGGGAACTTTAGAAGGGATTTCAGGCACGGTTTTATGCTATAATCTAGGTCCTTATGAGAAAGAGCTACTTCTGAAGCCTAAGTAAGCAATTAGGAAGGAACATATCATGCATCAACCATTAGCGCGGTTCCCACTAAACATGTTTCCTAAGAATACCCGTAAGGTTTACACCAACTCTGAGGAAAAACTCGAAATCTTCACAAATTCCCTATGCAAATGGTTCTAGACTCGATCTTAAAAGAAAGGAAAATCTTTTTGGGTTTTTAGAATTTTTTTGATTTTTTTGATTTTTTTTCTTAAAATNGAATATTTTTGATTTTTTTGATTTTTTTTCTTAAAATCATTTTAACTATATGCAATGCATGCAAAATAGAAAACGGCGTTAGTACTAAGGCGGTCCCTCCCTCAAACTTAAACTACACAGTCCCCGTGTAAGTCGAAGTGAGGAAAGGACCAAAAAAAAAACAAGATAATCTAGATGCAATATTTACAAGGTGGTGTTTAGGGTTACCTAGAAATCGAGGTAGGATCCATACCTATACATGGAGGAGTACTCGTCATTCTCCGGAGCCCATTCTGGTATATCGTTGAACGTGTCGAAGCTACGTTTCCGTGCTAGCAGTGGCTCGATAGGGTAGGGACCTTCGGGGTCATATAGCTGAGCGGGCGATGGACTGAAATCGATGTTGAAACTACTGACGAAGAACGAGGTTATCGGTTCATCGAGTAAGAGGAAAACCTCCTTGCGTCCCCGCCGAGTGGTGTAATTATAGACGAACTTCCCCTGTGATTTCCCGGATAAGAATTTTGTGCTCTTTAGGTAACCAGGTTCATCAGGTCCAGAGGTATCATGGTATCACTATGGTCTTCTACCCTATTTGCAGTAAATAAGGTTGTGAGAAGATCGTTGACATTAATCTGTGCCAGAGCATAGGGCTCGGCGATGATACGATCTCGGACGATCTGCAACGAGAAGTCGAGGAGCTTAATAAGGTCTGGCATGTTGCGTCCGACCGAAGGAAACATGTCTTCCCGGTTGAAAGATCGCCTAATACACGGGACTACTTCGATCATGAGGAAACAGAGTTCTTCTATATCAATGGTTACCGCAGGCTTTCTTGCGAAGAAGACACTAGCAATGAGCATGTAGCGGATCGCCGGGTGCCTAATACGGGAGCTCTTCGTCTTGCCGGACACGAAGGTGCCGCTTCTAATAAAATTCCAGATCTGACCATGCTCATCATCAGTCGTGATTGTGAAATGCCCACTTCCATTGGTCGGGAGGTGGTACATGTTGGCAAACTCTCTGAGGCTCGTTCGGTGGCGGTTTCTGTACCGATCATTGTAGGTCAAAAAGCCGATCTCATCTCCCGTACAGCGTGTGAAGTCATCGAAGAAACTGAACCGGAAAGTGGCGAGGAACATGCATGTTGACTCGACGCCTGTCATGCCGCCAAAGTCAATGAATCCTGCGACACCCATAACGCGGCCCAACTCTATGACGTCGTCGAAAAGTCCGAGGTGGCGCAGTGTGAGAGCGGACCCTACCGATGTT